>WKFP01012727.1:71256-126897 GCA_011057875.1 Pterocles orientalis | reverse complement strand
TCTGCATGGCGTCGACCAGAGAGGAGAGGCCGAGGGCAGCCATGGCACGAGGGGTGTTGTTCCTGCTCCTCTGCCAAGGTGGGCAGCCACCCGCCTTGCTGCTCGTGCTCCTCTTCAGTCAAGCGTGCTCGGCATCCAAGGGCCTCGAAGCTTGGCAAGCTGTGGGCCAGCTGCAGGGGCCCCTGCTTTTATAGGGCCGGAACGGAAGGCAGTGGCTTGTGACAGCGGCAGGCCACTGTGATGTCGATTGTGATTGTGGACACAGTCTTGGGTCAGGCCCACCACCACGTGTTCGCGACCCCCAACCCCCCTCCTTCCCCCTCCCCGTAAGATGGGAAAGGGTAGGAGAAAAAAATGGAACCTCGTGAGTTGAGATAACGACAGATTTTTAATAATACCACAAAAGGAAAACGAAAGGAAAGAGAATATAACAATAAGACAAGGTCTAGAATACAATGGAAACACTGATACAATGAATATCTTACCACCGGGAGCTTCACAAAGCCAACTGGCCCCGGCCCCTAAAACCCGGGCATGACGTCAGCATGGTATCGAATATCCCTTTGGCTATACCCACCTCCCAGCTTCTGTGAGGAATTAACTCTGTCCCAGCTGGACCCAGGACAAGGTGGCCATTTCTAGCTGGCACAAAGAGACCAGACCAATTCTGACCTGTGCAACTACAAAGGTACTTCACAAGGCAGATTTGTGCCTTGTTTTTTAACATTGATTTTTATTGTCACTAGCTTCACTTTAAGAACACCAAAAGAAGTAGAATAGTATGACAGTGTAATCCTGGATGTCCTTGATGTTCCTGATTCATACTCCTCTAACTTAGGGGCTCATGCCTTCTCTCTATCAGATGCTGTTTTGTAGAACAAGACAGGTTATTGTTTTGAGGTTGACAGCAGCATACACCAGGATGTCATATGGGTTATATAAGAGCTTTCTCACTTCATTCCTCATCACGCTATACATCAGTTCTCTCGTTACAAACAGCTAAACCACTGGGAATATTTGGGATATGTGTATACGGCAGTGTTAGCTCAAACTCATGCTTGGGACTTTGTCCAGTCCCTCTATTAGCTCATTAAGAAAGCTATGTCCTCAAGAAAAGTCCTAAATCTTGCTTGGCTGCTGCAGGAGCCGGGGGTTCCCTGTGGGCCTGGAGCTTTGGGGGCTCCTTGGGTCCATCAGGGCAGGGCCTGACAGCAGGAGCAGGGCAGCTGGGGGGCACCAGGGAAGCTCCAGCCCAAGGCTGGGCTGGGACATGGGCCCAGAGATCCTGCTCAGCAAGGACCATGGCTGGACACAGTGACGCAGCAGGAGCTGTAGCTCTGGCAGGGAACAAATGGCAAAAGCTTATCTGGACTCTGGTGCAGTCTCCCTACAGCACCTCAGGGAGCCTGTCCCCATGTCACCAGTGGGACAGGGGCTGCCCTCATCCCCATGACCACTAAGCTGGCCCCAAACCCCAGCAGCCAGCCCTCTGAGGGTATGGGTGGGATGATCTCCAGGCCCTTGGAACAGTTTGGAGGGTCTTTGCGAGGAAAAGCCCCCAGAGCAGAAGGTCTGGCTTCTCAGGAGAGGTGTGGGGGAAAGCTGTTGATCTCAGACAGGATGTGTGAGGGAGAAAAAACAACAAGCATTTGCTGGAAGCCCTGTAACAGACAGAGAGAATTTCCACAGCTGTTTGAGTGAACCCAGCTGGCTGCCCAAAGCACAGCAGGGAGGATTCAGACCACCACAGCCTCAGGCAATGCACAGAGTGCACAGAGGCAAGGCAGGGAGACACTGAGGTCCTCAGCGGCCACATCTCCTTGCAGCGTGGGCATCTGCCCTCAGACGTGTTTACTATGCACAATATACTTCGAGTCTCAGAAGAAAGAAATCATCTGCTTGTATCCAAGCCAAATGAGCTAACCTTGAAGCAGATCCCAGTGTATTTTACCAACAGCATGGTGATGTCCAGTACATTCAGACTACCATTCTTTTTTTTTACACCAGGTCACTCATTTTAGGTTGCTTTATTTTTTCTGAGTAGAAAAACTGTAGCAGACTAAAGAATACATATCTTTTTCTCAAATATTTTCATAACTCAATCTTTACACATTGAAAAAGACCATTTCACTGAATCCTCCTTGAAAATATATCAGCAAGCAGTCATCCACACAGCTCCACTGATTTTGTTTTCAACAATCTGATCCCTTTTATTTTGTTTATGAAGTAAAAAGTATCATAAGGCTCCAGGTGTCTTGCAAATTTGCCAAGTGCTTGTGAAGTTCACAGAACTTTAAACTCCTCTGGATTTCCTAACTTATTAATGTTTGTTTCAGATGTGAAGAAAAATCATTGCTATTTTGTTTGGCTTATGCAAGCCTAGTTTTGTTCAATACTAAAAAAAAAAAAAAAAAAAAAAAAAAAAAAAGGAAAATATCCAGAGAGTGAGTTGTTGTTTTGGATTTTAATATAAACTGGATTAGTTATGGGACTAAAAAATGTAAGTATTTTGGGGCTGTATTGAATTTTAAGTAGGTGATTCTGTGTCCTCTGAGAATTATTCTGAAAATACAGAATTATTTTTTAAGATTTATGTTGAGGTTGGAGACGTTTGGGGTTAAAATGAATTTAGAGATTGATTAAGCCAGCCATCACAGCAATGAAACTTTAATCTTGATGGCAGTGCCAGCAAGTCTCATTAAAATGTCTTCCACCATTTCCAATGCTTTGTTCTTTTGTTGAATTCCACTCTTACCCAGTATCACAGAAATTCAGCAGGAGCCCACACGGTATTTTAGAAATGGTAAATTTTAGAACTCCAGAGGTATTCAGAAATTTACCTGAAAGGCATGAACTAAAGAGAACTGAGTCTTAATCTGTAATCAGATGAAGCCCACAGAATATAATGAGCTATAAAGCTTGGTGGTGTGTGAGTACATTGACAATTGCTCATGCTTTAAGGAAAATCTTCACCTTGAACTCAGTTTGGGGAAATAGTCTGGTATCTGGGAGACAAGCAGGGTGAAGAAAACTCCAGCTTCTTCTCTTTAGTTCACAGTGATCTTCCTTCACAGAAGACACAAAGCTGAAATACTCTTTCAATCCAGTGACTTTGTAACTTTTGAGTTTTATTGCTTTTACCTGCATGTGCTTTCAAGGTGATGTTCATACCGTGTGATATCCTGAGCCTATCCCTGGAGATCCAGTACCTTTCATTGTGTAACAGATCACCATACCTCTGTCCCGTTGAAAACTGCTGCTGTGGTGGAGATGGGGTTTAAAAATGTGCTTTGGTACATATGGGAAAAGTCACCATATAGTAACTGCTGGGGATATGCAGAGCTAGGATCTCCTCTCTAGCTGAAATTGCAATTTGACCTTCTAACATTCATCAGAAATTCCGGCCACATATACAAATTTTTCAGATGGTTAGTGAATGTTTAAACAAAAACGGAGGCCTGAAATTTAAAGTAATACCTTCACTGTCACCTGACAATAGCTGCTACCACTGTCATTGACCACCCCTGCTCATCACTTCCATCCCTTGCAAATGATGAATGGTTGTTTCTTTGGGTTCTCTTGGCCCTCACACACCATTTTCCACTCAGGTTTGGGATGAGATGGTTATTTGTGCTGCTACACAGTGAAAGAGGCAGAAATACAACTAATTTACTTACCCCTGGATACTGAAACTTGCTGCCTGTTCAGAGAATAAAAATCCTAAAATCTTACATAGGTAGCATCATTTTGCAGCAGCAGATCTGACTTCATCTCCACCTGCCAGTGTCTAGTCTCACATGATCTTCTAAGACAAAAACAACTACATTTATGGAGCATGGGTAGAGAAGGCCAAATTTCTGGCCAACATTTAAGGGTACTCTGCATGCAGCTCCCACTCCCAAAGAGTTGTACAGCTCCTCACTGTATGATAGCTTTTAAACTTTTTGGTGAACTAAATGCAGCTTGTCCTTAACTGTCACGTGAAGCTCCCTTTTCAAGGTAAACTGATAGGTAGTATTTTGTATATTTTCCTCTGATGAAAAGTACACACACAGGGAAGCTATTTGAAATAAATGGCCCTACTGCTGTAAGAGCTACTCAGCAGAAGCAAGGATGGTGAGATCTGCTGTATTTAGAGTCAAAATGAACAAGCTTGTACACACTATATTCCATGAGGAGCCTTGAATGTATGTTCACTTTTTTCCTCAAGGTTTATAATTTTCCCAAGCTTCACATGGAAGTGGACAGAACATTCAAGTGCTCTACAGTTTGCCTTCTGCACCCAGAGCTGTACTTGACTCTTCTACCTGCAGGAGTTCACATTTAACCAGAAAATCTACACCTTAAGACAAAAAAAAAAAATGGAAGAGGACATGTCTCCTCTCTTTCAGAAGCAATTTGAGCTAATATCCTCAACTGCCTCCATTGGGCAATACACTGGATCGTTGTATGTATGCATTCTGTTCCCTGGGCAATTAGTGTGCCTGCATGCATAGAGGACTCAAGGTTAATGTAAAGTAAAAATGGAATGTGTGACACAAAATCATCTTGCAACAACAAAAAAAAAAAAAGGCCAGGATTGTTTTAGTGGCATTTTAAAGTGATAAAGGAAGCACACTGCTCAGACCATATGGAACAGAAATAAGAATTCTTAACTCTTAGTGCAGTTTTTAACTCACAAGCACAGTTAAACCACAGTTGAACCACTGGTTCAGGTATCAGTATTATCAGTTATAAAATAGTCAGGAGTCAGAAGAGAATCAGCATTCAGAGGAGTTCAGTAAGAGTGCACCTTGAAATACCATATGCAGTTTACTCCTTTAAGCCAAGCAGCAATGTGAAGTGAATTAAAGTAACTACTTTTTAAATCTTTAATTGTGACAACAATAATGAAAGTGCTAAAGCAAAAGTAAGGCTTAAGACAAGCTTGAGCCCACAGTGAAGACTGGTGGAATCTGATTTAAACTTGATAAGGAAAGCCAAATTCTATCTGGAGCAAAATCCAGTGAGAAATATGAAGGGCAACAAGGAAGGTTTCTACATGTATATCACCAGCAAAAGGAAGACTACAGAAAATGTGTGTTCACTGCTGAATGGGGTAGGGACCTGGAAAAAATGGATGAAGGCCAAGGTACTCAATGCATTTTGTCTTGGTCTTCATTAGTAAGACCAGCCTTCAGGAAACCCAGGATCCTGAGAGTGGTGGAAAAGTGCAAAGCAAGGCAGACTTACCCTCAGTGGAAGTGGATCAGCTTAGAGAACACTTGAGCAAACTGGACATGCACAAGTACGTTGGAAATACAATGTGAGCGCTGTGGGAGCTGGCTGATGTCATTGTGAGGCCACTCTCTACTATCTTTGAAAGGTTGTGGTGATCAAGGCCTGCTCCTGAGGAATAGGAGAAAGCAACATCAATCCTTTTTTCAAGGACAAGGAGGAAGATCTGAGTATCTACAGGCTGATTGTCTTTACCTCAGCCTTTGGGAAAGTGGTGGACCAAATAATCCTGAAAGACATTTCCAAACATATGAAGGATAAGATGGTTATTGGGAGTAATCAGGATGGATTTACCAAGGGGACATCATACTTGACCAAATTCATATCCTGTGAGGAGGCGATTGGCTGGGTAGATGAGGGGAGAGCAGTGGATATTGCTTATCTTGTCTTTAGGCAAGGCTTTCAATATTGCCTCCTATAACATGCTCATAGAGAAACTTATGAAGTATGGGTTAGATAGGTAAAGGGTGAGGTAGACTGAAAACTGGATTAACTACTAGGCTTAAAGTGTTGTGATCAGCAGCACGAAATCAAGCTGTAGTCTAATCACTAGTGGTATATCCTGGGACTCAATACTGGAGCCAGCACTGTTCAACCACTTCATTAATGACCTACATAATAGGACACAGGTGCACCCTCAGCAAACCTGAAGACAATGGAAAATTCGGAGAAGTTGCTGATATACCAGATGGTTGTGCTGTCATTCAGAAGGACCTCAACAGGATGGAAAAATTAACAAACAGGACTCTTGTGAAGTTTAACAAAGGGAAATACCAAGTCATTTTGCTGGGGAGAAATAAGCCCAGGCACCAGTATAGGCTGGAGGTGAACCAGTTGGAAAGTAGCTCTGCAAAAAGGGACCTAGTGGTCTTGGTAGACAACAAGGTGGACAACATAAACCAACAACATGCTATTGCAGCAGGGAAAGCCAGTGTAATCCTGGGCTACATTAGGAGGAGTGTTGCCAGCAGTTTGAGGGAGATGGTCCTTCCTCTCTTACTCGGATGAGACACATCTAGACTACCGTGTCCGAGTACAAGAGAGACATGGGCTTATTGTTGTGAGTCCAGTGAAGAGCTGCAAAGATGATTAAGGGACTGGAGCATCTTACATATGAGAAAAGCCTGAGAAAGCTAGGACTGTTCATCCTGAAGAAGAGAAGGTTTAAGAGGACCCTATCCATGTGCATAAATACCTGATGGGGAGTTAAAGAAGACACATCCAGGCTCTTCTCAGCAGTGCCCAGCAACAGATACGCACTGAAACACAGAAAATGCCATTCTTTTATTGTAAGAGTGACTGAGTACTGGCACAGGTTGTTCTGAGTTTGTGGAGTTTCCATCCTTGGAGATTTTCAGAACTCAGCTGGACGTAGCCTCAGGCAACCTGCTCTAACTGACCCTGCTTTGAGCGGAGAAGTCAGTCTCAAAGGTACCTTCCAACCTCAACCATTCTGTGATTCTATGGTAGGACAGAAAAAATAATGCTTCAGGGATTAAGCAGGCTCTAAGAGTGTGAAAACAAGAAAGGATGTTAAACATGGCCAGAAAAAAAAAAAAAAAAAAGAAGTTTACTACATGGCACTATTCTGCTTCACATTCAGACAAGAGATATAAATTGTCAAAGCTTCAGTAAAGCCAAAGTTGCACATTTCTCTTGTTTACAGCCAAGTGAGAAAATGGGCACTGGCACATACGGGTGCAAGGGTTCTGGAAGTCAGACTTGGTCTAGTAAGAGATTAAAACCAAAATGCCAGTGGGGGTCAAGGGAGGAGAGAACAATATTCAAGGTGAAGAAAAGAATGAAGTGCAGGAAGTGGAGTTTAAGACCATATAGTTTGGCTTGCAGCTACCTAGTTTTCTGCTCGTGAATACACATGCTCACATATTACCTCTTTGAAATTCCTCTGGTACTTCAGCACAGTGTTATGCTTATTTTATTTACATTACTGCTGTATTGCTATTTTCACATACTCATCTTGTTTTCTTCTTCCCTCAACAGAGATTGTGTCTATCTTCTGCCAGTCAAGATGCCTCAGGGAAACAAACTCACTACAGATTTAATGTTCTGTGTTTGTGGCAGACTACTTCATAATTTAAGATACCTACTTCTGGTAGAATAAGGATTTTCAGTTTCTAGGAGTAATGTAATCCTAAAGGAATTCAGCTACAACAAAACCCCTAACCATTAAGCATCTTTGCCATATTCATTATATTTATTTCCATCTTTCACTTTTCTACCAAACTAAAATCAGCCTTAGAAAACTCTCTGTGAACTTGACAGTTAGACAGGCACTGATAAATAACCAGACTCATATTTCCTTCAAAGACCCACACACACATATATATAACGCAACATACTTATAGCAGTGTAAGAAATCCTCACAAGGCTTTACTCACGGCACTGCTTAACCTTGCTCAGGATCTCCCAAGAAAAGGAGCCGCTCTGAGCCCTGACAGACTCCAGCCAAAGAAAGAAACTTGTACCAAGAGCATTTTAGTATGAATTTGCTGTAGTGTTAAGACAGTGACTGATCAGCTAGAATGTAAATGAAGATGAAGCAGAATAATTATTTCTTCTAAAGATGATGCATTATTTAAACTACTTATCAGCATCTTAAGATTGAAACCACTAAATGTTTAAAATTAAAAAAAAGGACCCCTCTGAATCCATAAGATACATGGAGGGAAAACAATACTTGAATTCTGCCAAGCTGCTGACCCAAGTTTTTATTTAAGAAAACATTGATTGACTTATTTTTGTGCACCTAACAGCCTCTCATATGTACAAAATTTCAAAGCAAAGAACATTTCAAAAGATGGCTGGAGGGGACAAATCCTACTTTTCCTTGTAGAACAGTCTTGCTCCCGTCTGCCCCTTGCAACTGTGTAATTTCCTTTATTGTTAGTGAAAGCTGCTGCACACACCAGAGAATATAGCCATGAAAGTTCAGCAAAGCCTCGTGGAAATATTTCTTTTTTGCCGATGTTGTCGTTGCTGAGAGGAAAAAATCCTTTCCCCCTTTTAAAAAAATCTGTTATCATCAGAGACACTTGCATGTAACAGGATCTCAGTTCCTTGAGAGATTATGTGCTCCTATTGCTGCTACTTGATATTCACAATCCTCTCTTTCTGACCTACAGCTCATGGCTACAGTCAGAGATCATAGCTTCACCTAAGTTATTTTAATGTCAGCAGCAAATGGTTACTTCAGTAAAGGAAGAAGCAGCAATAGGGAAGCTACCCCTAGAAACAAGATGTATTTTCTTAGTGATGGTCTTCAATTCCTGGTATAACGTAGATAATCTCATTGAAAACTTGACTTCATGAAATGTCTAACACGTAAGCTTCATCAGTGCTTTATACAGTCACCTTTGAAAAACAACGTGTGTGAACATTTTCACCCCCAGCATCCTGTTGAATTCTGTGAGTCCTTCCCCACCATTGCTATCCCTCTTGGACCTTCCCAGCTCCCCACCACAGGGTGACTCAGGCTTTGACCCAGAGACAAAAACATGGCGCTGCTTCAACTGGTGCCACGCCAACATCTGAAATGGGTTGTTTCAGTCTGGAAGAACCAAACCACATGGAACCACAGTGGAGCCATAAGGCTGCTTTAGAGGGGCTTTTCAAAGAGTACATATTGCAGTAACAGCTAGTGAATTGAACATTTTTAGTGCAGCTCAATGATTTTGATTAATTTATATGTTTAGGGGTTGGTGATGGCTAATTTTACAGTATTGTGTTTTTTAAGTATTACTGTGTTTAGAAAGGTGCTTCTTGTTTTATACTTTTAGAGAAATAAGTGTACTCAAGATTTATATTACATGTCGTTGTGTATTATAAAACCACAAATTCTTCAAGAAAGTGATCCTATCACCAACATCCCTTTCATCATTACATTTTCATCTGGCTGTCAACACATTTGCATCCTCTTCTTCCTCCTCATATTCCACTTTCATGGTATTCCACACTGTTTTGCCATGTGAACTGCAGCAATAACCTCCTTCCTTTGCATCTTAATAGAGAAATAAATCCAAAGAATAAAAAGGCAGTTTTGAGGTCTGGCCTAGCCCAGACAATTAAATCAAAGCCATGAATTAGCATTTTCTAGTTGCTAGGAAATGGCACCTCAGAACATCTGACAGGCGGATGCACTTAGGCTTGCTCTCCACAACAGGAGAGGTTAATTTGATTCCAACCACTTTCCAATAAAAGGTGAATCTATTTGTACTCCTATGGCCAGCAACACAGACTTTTCTTGTGGTCTTTCTTCTCAGACACAGGGCTTTATTTTCATGAATTGTCTATTAAATGTATGTATTACTTAGTATCCAAAATGCACAGCCAACATCTTTAAAATGAAGAGACGGGCTCCCTCAAATTGAATCATCATTAACCTGTTTGTCAAAGGGAATAACCGTTCTACACCTGCAAGCACTTATCAGCTTTCCTTGGCATTTACTTAAAATGAATTTTTTTAGAATGCCTTAAAAATAATAACCAGACCGATCGGGGTGCATTTCTCCTGTTAAATTGTATTTAATAATTGTTAGCCTGTTACAAAACTGCTTCAGAAAATATCTTTCCTTTTATTAGAGTATTAAAGGAAATAAAGTTTGAGGCTTTTGAGAAATGAAAGCCTGTCTATGACCATCTAATGAATTTACCTGAGGCAGTACAACTTCCCAAGGAATTATTAGTCTTATTTTTTAAAAATGAGCCTAGGTGTTATTAAATCAAAAATTGATGTAATAAAGTCACCTGCTCTATTTCCGCTAGGGGAAAATTGTATACAACCTGTGTGAAAAATATTCTAAGGGTTGGCTAGATGTGTGCCAAATAAGTTTGCTGAAATTCAAAAAATTCCAATACTTTCCTATATATAATGGTCTAGTCATTGAGGGCTAGCATTAAAAACTTCTCAGAAAAAGTAGTTAAAATTAATGAAGTCAATTGTTCAGAACTCAAGCTAAGAGGCTGCCTAGGGAAAAATAGTGTATTTCAGATCTAAAGGATGAAATGCAGAGTCACAAATATCACATGGAAAGCTTTTAAGGCACAGATTTATTGGTAGAATGATTGGATTTTGTCTTTCTACATCTTTGCTTCAAAATAACCTTTTTCACAAATGAGAGGTGACCTATAAATAATGTCCTTTGGCTGTGTTTTTATTTCCCTTTCACGGTTTAATTATACGGGCTATCTTTTACCAATTACACATCAGTACCAAAATACTGCTTTTTCATAAACATGAAGTACAATGTCACAAGTATAACTTCAGATGCAAAAAACTCAAACTGCATCTATCTTTTGCCAATGAATCAGTTTATTATTTAAAATTCAGGAACAGGTGGGTCCAGTCATGCTGTAGTTAGTCAACACCTTTGACTGTTGACTTTAATAAATGACAATTTTTGCCCATTAATTAATTTTTCAGTGTCTGGGGGAAAAAATGCCAGTTTTTGTTTCCACTGAGAAGAAAGAAACAAAGGAGCAAGAGAGAGGGAGAGAAGAAGATATAGGGGGAGGGAGAAAGCAGATGGAATGTTGGCATCTAAAGTAGCCTCCTGATGAAAGCAGGGCCAACTGCAAATCTAGACCAGGTTGCTCATGGCCCAGTCCTTCTGAGCTTTGACTGTCTATCTCCAGCAGTGTGGATCCCACAGCTCGGCACCTACCACGATGCTCAACAACTCTTAACAACCTCCAGGGAGAAGCACCTCACAGCTCCTCAAGTGGGGAGACCATATGCAGGGTGAACATGAGTTTCTCTGGGTGTTCCCTCCCATGCAGGTTCTTCAGGTGTCAAGAGTACATATCAGTGCCCTGTGCAGGCACAGCAGCCTGTTACCCCCAGTGAAAGTAGTTGCAAGTGCAAGGAACTGCCTTGGGAAAAGGTTAGAGATGAGTTTAGAGGTAATAAAATGTATTCAGTGTGCATGGCAAGGTTTTGGTAGTGGTGGGGCTACAGGGGTGGCTTCTGTGAGGAGCTGCTAGAAGCTTCCCTGATGTCTGATAGAGCCAACACCCGCTGGCTCCAAGTGGGACCCGACATCATCCAAAGTTGAGACCATCAGCGACAGTGGTAACACCTCTGTGATAACATATTTAAGAGGAAAAAAAATGTGCAACTGCAGCCAGACAGAGGTGGGAAAACGTGAGAGCAACAACTCTGCAGACACCAGGGTCAGTGCAGAAGGAGGGCAGGAGGTGCTCCAGGCGCTGGAGCAGAGGTTCCCCTGCAGCCCGTGGTGCAGCCCATGGCGAGGCAGCTGTGCCCTGCAGCCATGGGGGTAACGAGGAAGCAGAGATACACCTGCAGCCATGGGGGTAACGGGGGAGCAGAGATACACCTGCAGCCCAGGGAGGACCCCACACCAGAGCAGGGGGATGCCCAAAGGACACTGTGACCCTGTGGGAAGCCTGAGCTGGAGCAGGCTCCTGGCAGGGCCTGTGGCCCTGTGGAGAGAGGAGCCCAGGCTGGAGCAGGTTTGCTGGCAGGACTTGTGACCCCATGGGGGACCCACCCTGGAGCAGTTGGTGAAGAACTGCAGCCTGTGGGAAGGACTCACGATGGAGAAGTTTGTGGAAGACTGTCTCCCATGGATGTACCCTAGGCTGGAGCAGGGGAAGAGTGTGAGGAGCCCTCCCTGTGAGGAGGAGGAACCGGCAGAGACAACATGTAATGAACACCCATTGCCCATGCCCCTGCACCACTGGAGGGGAAGAGGTAGAGAAATCAGGAGTGAAGTTAAGCCTGGTGAGAAGGGAGGGGTGGGGAGAAGGTGTTTTTAAGATTTAATTTTTATTTCTGATTACTCTACTCTCATTTGATTGGTAATCAATTAAACTAATTTCCCCAAGTCTGTTTTGCCTGTGAAAATAACTGGTGAGTGATCTCTCTCTGTCCTTATCTCGACCCATGAGCCTTTCATTATATTTTCTCCTCCTCTGTCTTGCAGAGGAGGGGAGTGGTAGAGTGGCTTTGGTGGACACCTGGCACCTAGCCAAGGTTAACTCACTACATAAAGAATACAGAATAGAATAGAATAGAATAAAGAAACCTACAATCAAGGGGAAAATTAAAACATATCCAGAGGAAAACAACGTGTCAGGCTTTATGCCAGTACCTAAGCAGCAGAGCACAGCCTCATCCAGCACCTGCTGATTCACCAGTGAGGAAAAGAAAGCTCATTAGGCTGCAATGGTCACACCATTCCAGGTTTTGAGATCTCTTCTTATTTAGAGCTTAATATTAAAGCATCAGTTGGCCAGGATTCATGACCAAAATCCTGTCAAACCTTGGGGGCATAATCTTCAAACAATTATCCTGGTGTAATTCCACTGAGGCCAGAGAACAGGTGAGGAACCAAAACTGTGGTTAAAAATGACCTGATGGAGATCATCCAAACCTAGCATAAATGGGCCTTTGCGTGTTTCATTAACAGAAAACAACAGGAGCTGAAACGGCTCTGGAAGAAGGTAACACTTTGAACCTGCTAGTCTGCTCCATTCAGACAAACGTATTATAGAAGAGACTGTAAAGATTTTTATTAGTTTTAAATGTCATTTTTTTTCTGTCCAGAATAGTTGCTCAATAGGGACAAAGAGTGTCTGGTATGAATTGGCTTTGCCATCCAGAGAAAATTAAATTTTATCTTTTAGTATGGTAATCTGATTACACCCAAAAGGTTTGCAAGAAAGATATTAATTTTGCATACTTTCCCAAGGAAAGGCTGGTTTAGAGCCTTGTGAAATAGTTCCCTGCTGTCTGTCAGCCCACTGAAGTCTTTCTGAGCCTATTAAGGCAGCTGGTGAATGGGCATCCTGAATGTCTATTACAAATAATTAAATGATTTTTTTTGGTACCTGCAGGTTCTCTAGCATTAATCATTTGCAGTGCCAATCCATTTCTCTGAAAAAGTATTCCTGAAATAATTGTCTGCCATAAATCAACACTCTCTTCAGCATTTGTCACAAAAGCCTAATGGTCACATTACACAAGCAGAGAGACGCTAACATAAGAGGGAGCAGGCCAAACAAGAACAGAGAAAGTAGTGCCCTGCTTTTTTAAATACAAATTTAATATTAAAAACAATGGGCATTTGCCAATCTGCAGAGCATAACTGGACTGGTTTTAAAATTTTGACAGGAAGGCAGACTGAACACATCCTCTAATGCTGCAGTAGACAGAGGTGGCAAAACAAAGACAAAAAGTAAAACAGAAGCGTTATTTACAAAGCAAAGTCTACAAAAGATAAATGGAGTGCCTTTGCCCCTTGCATATAATCTGGAAATAAACTGAGAAGTGAGCAGCATTTAGCCTTTGTTGTATTTTCAGGAAACAATGTTTTATCAAAACAAAGGCAGAAGAAATGTTAATAAACCTGTAAAGGAGCAAAGCTTTTATACTCCTCTAGATAATGCTGCAGCAGCAAGGAAGAGAATTTTAGCAACTCACCTGTCAGGAAAAAAATTAAAATTATATCCAGAGACTGGAATGGCAGGCTGAACACCGAGGCACCAACTAATTATCAGCTGGACACGGACCAGATAACTGTGATACTCAAAGTTACAGCGAGAAAGAAAAAAGCTGGAATGAGAAAAGCTCAAAGACAAAAGCTGGAATGCAATGAGCTAAACTTTAAATGAGGCACTAAAAAAACATTTATGCTGGGTATGTGTGGATGAGAGGCAGAGCTCAAGCAAAATCTGAAATGATACAGTTTGCCATTGTTACAAGGAACTGAGTATCTATCAAAGGAATGTAAACACACCATACAAAGGGCAGGCAAAAGTGAGCTGTAAAAAGAGCAAGGGGGAAAAGAATACAAATTCTAGCAATTAAAAATTAGTAGCAATATTTAAATTTATCTGTAAAGACAAACCAATGCTTACTAAAACAAGAACCGAGATCAGAACTTGATATTGCTGATGTAAATATTCTTGAGAAAACTTAAGATACCTAATAAAAATTCATAAGTTGTTTATCCTGGGAAAAAAAGTAAATTGGTTCTGGACTGTTACAGAAACAACATTGTTAGGGAATATAACTTCCTTCATATTTATTATTTATACGTATATAACCATCAGTTCCAGCATAGAAATAAGCATTTACAAGTAATACAATAATCTTTATGACATTTTCCATGTGTAGAACAGAATAATTCACCAACCCTAAACTTCCTTTTTGATAGAATGGGCAAATTTTCTACTATTGCCAGTTTACAAAAACAATAAAAATGTAAAAATGTATAATGAGACGAATTCTTCTTTTGGTATACGCTTGACGGAAAAGATATCCATAACTGATGTATCTACCTTTCCAAGACGCACTGGTAGTTCAGCTCACGTGGTCACCACTCAACGTATTGGTGTGCTTTGGTTAGCTGCTGGCAATTTCTATTCACTGGTGCGGGAGTGGGGTTCTGCAATCCCTGGGGCATGATGATGATCTCAGTACATCGCTTGGAGACCAGACCTCTGCTCAGAGCCGCTGAGGGCTGTGCTGGCACTGTTTATGACACCCTATTTCTTTATTAATTAGATCAAGTGATTTAGTTATGAAATGCTCATAACAAGCAGAAATCTTCACAACACAATGATTAATTTTTTTTCTGATATACAGTCTTTGAAGGTACCTTGGTTTGATTTTTTTGAGCTACATCCTTACTTGGCCATCACCTAGATTCAGACATTCAGACACTCAGAGGCACTGACAGAAGTTTTGTAGTTAGAAGGACTCTAATAATTTATTGATATCTGGAAACCAGCAGATTCTTGTCCTGGGCTGTCCTGCCTCAACACACTTTCCCAGATCCAGACAGAAAGCACTGACAACCTGAGAGGACTTTTATCACTGTGCTTAGTAACCCACTAAGGACTGTATGGGGCCTATACAGGCAGTTGCATTGGAGCATCCTACAATAAAATCAAGAAACAGCAACTTTGATTCGGCTCTCTGACACCATATACTGCCAGATCTGTGTGCCTGTTCTTCCCTCTCTTATGAACCTGAAAGATTTTAATTGCTTACAAAAGCACTTTCTGTAACTTCTCCTTTTTCTAGTGAGGAAATTGAAGCTTTTCTTTTTATTTCTGCCTAAATTTACAGCTCATATTCCATGATCCCATTCAATACCCCTCTCTGACTTCTTTTGCATTTACTTCACCTTGCTATGTAGAATATAGATTACTAGCTTGTTTCTATCTACTAGATTACTATTTCTGTGAGTTGCTATATCTACAGATTATTAACTTCAGTACTATCAAACTAAATGGATCAAATTAGGTATAGTGATCAGGTGTTTTTTGGTCTTACAAGCAAGATATTTTCTGGTTTGTTGCTAGTAAAGGGTTGTAATTCAAAATTTTAACTGCTTTTAGGATGTTCCTCATTCGTCAAGACTCACATTTTATTCACTGCCACAAGCCAACCGGCACAGTCACTTCTGGGAACCAGGGCACTGCCTTTCCACAGAGGTTGAGGCTGTATGCCCAGCTTGCCACCCATATAAACAGCATGGGGTTCCTCTAAACTCCATTACCTTCCCCCTCTGTCCTTCTCTCTGCCATCCTTCTGCCATTCCCCTGATGCCTCTGATGTGCCAATGACACCACCAGGATTTCACAACAGCTGTCAACCACAATGCGATAATCAAGAGGCTGACTTATATATGCAACCAAAACCATGTGCAGCTCAATCTCCACCTGTCACAAAGGAGGCACAAGCTTAGGAAGCATGTTCCTGTTTTTTAGTGCTGTTTGCTCATCTGGGCATTGGCATTCAAGAAACCCAAACGCCGACGTCATCACCTCGGCTTCCGGTGCCTTTCCTCATTTCCCATGCAGACTCCCTCCAAGCTTATCAGTCCGGCCTGAGACAGAGCAAGGAGCTGTAGTGAAGCCAACACAAACCTAACTTAATTAGTCGCACTAAAGCCACCTCAAACCTCCCACCTTGCAGCCTTTGGCCTGAGCTCTGTAAAGCAGATAAGCAAAGAAAACAGGAAAGCAAGGGACAATATTCATCCTTAAAAATAGAACCCGGGAGGTTTGCCCCCACAAGAGCATCTTCCTCTAAGCTGTGCTCCTTCTTCTGCCATTCCTCATTAGCACAGTTACTGGGGGACAGTCCTGCTGGTAAAAGCAAAGGCTTCTGCTCAGTGGCCTAGAGGAGCCCACCAGGAGGTAAGGCATCAAAATCAATGTTCACTCAGATATATACGGCAGCGGAAAGTCCTGTTCTGTCGATATATGCTTGCGGACGCAAGGCTCCCAGAGTTTAACTGCTGGCTTTTCTTATCTGTGTTTGCTCCTGAACATCTGGGATTTAAGAGATATATGTGGAAGCACAGCACTGACATATAGAAGAAAACAATCAATACTGTACTTAACCCTGATCTGAAGAATATATGGCTCATTCACTTTTAGTCTCTTGGTTTAGCTCACACTGTAGGAAAAAGTAGTATTTCATACTATTCTAAGACCGGGTCAACAGTGTTGAGAATCAAAATGGTTTCAATCACAGATACAGTAGTTGGGCTATTACCTGTGTTACAGATGAAAAACAGATGGTTTCCCCTGTTCTAATAGCAAGCCCAGCACCAGAAATCTAACAATGTGCTTGTAACATACATCTCACTAAGTTAATACAAAATGAGAGTTAAATCTATAGTTTAGAGAGAAATTGAATTAAGTGAAACTCTGGATCTGCACATGGGACCATCGGAGAACTGGGGCCCTTTATGTGTATCAATGTTCTTTACAGTCTAACAAGAAAGTCTATGGCTTTAACAAAACTTTAAAAAAACGAAATATCAAGATCAATAACAATGCTCTCTGTTACATCTGGAATACTGTTTGTTATCAATGAGGGAACAGAGAGGCTTAAAGGAAGTGTCCCAAGTCAATAACAATCTATCTACACTAAATAGCACTTTTGTCCTGATTTTGAGCAAATTCTGAGGGTTTCTATTGCATAGAACTGCAAATTGTCTGTGCAACAGCCATGCCTTTTGGAGTACAAAGTGACCTGGAGGTATTCAACAGAAATGCAGGATTTAAAGTCGCTGATAAAAAGATTTGAACAAAGGGTAAAACCCGGCTGTGCTACCAACCAATAGAATGGTCCAAAATTATGGAGAAAAAAAATTTTTCCTCATAAACTAAAATTTAATTTTCAAATTAGGAGGAAAATGTGGCTCCTCCCTTTCTTTTGTCCACTGATGTAGAATGGTATAAAGGAAGAGTAATCTGAAAATAAGGAATTCTTCTAACTGGAGTGGAATTAAAATTGTCAAATAGAAACAAGTTTAAATCTATTCAAAACATTAAAAAATTTTGGAAAATAAGGTCGACAATATATGAAATATTTTTCCTCCCAGTTCCCTGTGAGAAAGAATTGTACTTGGACAATTTGCATGAGAAGATTTTTTTGTATAATAAAAAAATCACGATAAATGAATGCTCAAATTTTCAATAAAACAGTGGTGATACAGGTGATTTTCACTCAGCACCATTTATTGTGTGTAAACCAAGTGTTGCTTTAATTTGAGTCAGCAGAGCTAACCTCACGTATTTTAACTACACGTATATCGGTGCAAATAATGCTTTAAATTTCTGTAGGAACATAATGACTGACTGACTGACTGACTGACTGACTGATGAAAGACTCTGTATCTAATTAATGACTCCACTCCCATGAGTGTGTCCAATCAATTTTCTAAGTATTTCAAAGCTAAGTATTTTGTTGGTTTCTTCATTACTTTTCAAGGTCCTTGCCTGCTATTGATCACTCCAGTTACTTCCTAAGGTTTCAGTCGGACATTTTCCACAAAGCCAAAGCAATGAAAAGTCAGCCATGACAGAAATTTTAAAAATTATTTAAATCTTTCCCCACTCCGTCATGTCAGAAGGCAAATCTTATTTACATAGTATCCTTTGAAGAAGTGCAATTATGTCATTAATCAAAAGCAAACCTTGAAGGCAAAACAGCTCAGTAAAATATCCTTTTTTATCGATCATATTTATAGCTCTCAAGAGAGAGCATGTTGCCTAGGAATATAGTGGACTGATTTAAAAAAAAAAGTCAAGGAGCAAGTTATCATATTGCCATGGGACCGTGGTTCATTTTACCATGTAGAACATTCCCTTTATAATACATGCCACCGTAATGATTCTCTTTTCTAGGGTATTCTGTTCTCCTCCTTTTCTTTGTGCAGTAACTGTGCCTGACACACAGTGAATAACTTAAGATCTGTTCAGCTGTTGGGTTGTAGGGCACGCTTCTGGTATTAATGTCACAATTAAAGAGGCCATATGATAATTTAGTGACTACATGATATAATTCTGCATCTGTCATTTTTGCATTTAACTGCTGCTAGAAAAAACATATCCTGGTCGTGTTGTTATTTGTAACATTCACTCGATCAAAGTTCCTCAAATCTTCATACACTTCCTTCTGGTGATAATTTAGAAACAATTCTATAACAAAGGCTCCAGGTGTATAAACTCTGTTCTTGCAAAAAGACAAGTAAGGAAATACAACAAAAGATTTCTCATTGGTACTTTACAGTAAATAAAAGCACTTGGATCGTTTTTTAGGAACCAAGGATGTGAAAGATACACTCCTATTCATTGCAACCAATTTCAGTAAAGCTGCTTTACTTTTGCTTTCTTCATCAAACCAGCAAAAGTAAAATATTGCACTAAAGTTAACACAGTCTTCAGCAACGTTATTTTCAGCAAGAACAATTTTTAGGGAAGTTTGCCTAGAACAGATGCGTATCGTCTATGGAAATTCCAGTTCTCCTCACAGATGTCCCTCACAGTCCCCCTCTTTTCCTCCTTTTTAAGGGATTCATAACAATAGAGTAATGTGAAATACCATATGAGAATCACTAATTCAATTATCTTCTCATTTGTACCAGTATTTTTCAATCATTTTTGTTCATTTTTACAGCCAAAACGCAGTCTGGATGAAAGCAAGCGTGGAGAAAGCCTTTACCAAAATGGACATTAATTCTTTGAGTGCAAGTTAATCTGTTTTCAGCAAACCTTTGGAAAAAAGATTAAGGCAAGAGATGTACAGGTTTTGCCTGAGCTTTGCACTGTGCTTATAACAAGTTTCAGTTGTTTGCATAGGAATCTGCTTTTGTTGAGTGCTTATAACAGCAAACAGCACATCACACTGCTCTACAAAATGAGGCTCATAAACAGGATAATGACAGTAGTGTGCCCCATCTGCAGAGGTCTAGCACAAGGCTGACACAACACTTCTGAATTCCTTTCCCTGGCAGTGTTTCCAGAGATAAAGGAGTATCAAGGTTGCCTTAGACTAATTTTTTGTGATCCTAATGTTTGCTGGATGCCATTTCTTTGAGATTTCAAGAAGCAGATGCAAGCAAAAGCAATTCTCTGCTCTGCCTCTTGAGATCCCTGAGGGTTGTACGCAGGTACAAAGCTGATATGAGCAGATAGTTATTGAAATTTTCCAGGTTTTAGACATCTTGAGGATCAAAATATCAATTTTTGCACCATTTCCACAAGAATGTCAGTCCCTCTTTGCCCACTGCACACCACAAGGTGACTGGCTAATAAATGCTGATAAAGTTCTTCCCGTAATCTGCCTGTGAAAGTTATTTTGGCTGAGCACACAGCTTCTCCTCCCTCCACAGCTGCAAATACAGGTGAGCATGTGCATGTGTGCGCATGTGTATGTGTGCATACTACACACGTGATGATGATGATGAAGACCATAGCTCCCCAACACAGACTGCCCCCATGGAAAAGCTTAAATTGGTTGAGGGTCCATACTGAGCACGCAGCAGTAATTTGCAGAGCACTTCAGGACTTCTGCATTGTGGGTAATTCAATTTCTCATAATATAACTCTGCCAGCTCAGTGTGTCCCCTGTAGAGCGATAATGAGACCTGACAGTGTCCAAGAGGGCATGAGACTTTCAGCTGTATCATCAGGGCCGAACGCAAGCATTTTGACCAGAACAGCTAGTCCTGGCCTCTCCCACAGTTGCCATTCCCTGCTGTGCTGGCTTTCGGCAGGGCACAACAAAAAGAGGCAACTGAGGGCTATTAGCCTTCTCAATCTCTTTTTTAATATCAGGTTAGATTTACAGATAGCTGCTGGGTCTTTTTGAGTATATATTACATTTTCTACTGACATACCCAGTATTTGACAGAGCTGCTGAAATTGAAACCATGCCACCGGCACTATGTTGCTTTTCAGGTCTGAGGCATGTTTGTAACACACAGTTCACCTCTGTCAAGGTAACAGCTTGGAAAGGCAACAAAAATGCATGATTCATCCAGACCACGCTTCTGTGCATTTCTGTCTCTCATGGACACCTGCAAGCAGCATTTCAATAGACTGTAGGTGACAAGAGTGCAGCGTCTTTCACAAAAGCAAAATGACCAGTATGCACTTTGAATTCAGCCACTGTGAGACAGCTGATGCTGATGAAAGATGATGTACTTAGGCTTGACTATTATGAGAGGATTTTCACCATCCAGTTTCTTCTTGCATGGGTATTTTACTATAGCATCTTCACACCGTTCAAAGTAGTGTGTAGTTACACAGCACTATTCATGTCCTTCAGGCATCCTATGCTCCCATTTCACTCTGTGTGCCAGGATCTCAAATCACTGTGAGAAATCAAAAGGATAATCAGAAGACAAGGCTTTTAATGTGCTGAGACTACTTCAGTGCTGAACAATGTTCAGGTGCTCTTCCAGCAAAGCCTACCTCTGACAGCAATGCTTTGCTTTGGACTGGTGTTGAATGGCCATAACTCTACGCTCTCTGTTTCTCAGATGGTGCCGTCAACCAAGGTACCCAAAATTCACATCCTAAGTCAAAATTGGAAATTTCTGTAAGATAACCCTTAGGTTCAGGGGAAATTTTAAATCTGTTTTTACCAGACTCTCATCCCTATCCATCACCTTTAAGTGTGTAACAGAATCCTGCTATTTTCACCAAACCTACATTTTGGTTTTGCCTCTTTGTTCTTAAATTTTTTTTTATTACCTCATCTGGTTTTGACAGTGACGTTGACAGTCGCTTAGTAAAAATCCTTGGGCACCATTTGAGGTGCCAAGGCCCTACTATGTGATACAGGCAGCAACAATGATCCCCTCACTCTCTCAGCTTTAGCAGGTCTTCTATGAAGAAGCTTTGCAGCTTTGATAGGACTGCCTGTACACCATATGCATCTTCCTCAGTGAAGTTCAGACACAGGTTTTTTTTGTGCTAATCTCCACTGACTTTGTTTTGCCTTCTTTTGGTGTTGCAGGAACCTAAAGCTACGTTCTCTGTTCCTCAGACATTTCATTTTTCATTTGCTCGGTAGCTGTGATGTCTAACCCCAGAGCCCGCCACACAGCAGAACAGACCAATACCTCCAGCTTTTTCCTTCTTTAATTTGACACAAGGGAAGAAAAAAGTGGGAGAGCTCTGACACGTACACTCACTGCATCTTCAAAGGACTCTTCCTGACAAGCAGTGCTGGATCTAAGAGAAGGGAAATGGTATGTGGGAAGACATTGGTAGCCTTCATTAAAATGTAGCAGGAGAAAGTCCTCCTTGTTAGCAGATTGCCAGTGTTTGCATGGCTGAGCTGCATGGAAGGTGTTTCACCTACAGGTCCTGCGCATCAAAAAACAGAAATGGCATATGTAGTGCACGACAGTTGTGTTCAGCTTTAGTGCTTTGGAAGCACACTTATCAGGAATACTTGTCTGTTAGACAAGAGAAACGCTTCAGTGAATAAAGCACTAGCCAGAACTAAACAAAAAACAGGTCAGAAACCTAAAATAAAGAAATATCATTAGAGGTGTTTACGGAATGAACTATGTTTGAAACTGGAGTAACTGTGGGTGCCCCTCTGGTCCAATGAGAAATACACACATGATGTTAGAATATTTTTGTATGAGTTAATACTACTGGGTTAGAAAATTTCTTCTAAAAGGCAAAGTACTGTGTGAATAAACATATAATTATATTACTGTGTGAGGGAAAGACTAAATAGATCTATGTAAAAGAGAAACAAAGCAGAGTAAAATGAGCACCATTGCTCTAACTCTCATTGTTACACATTCATAGGATATCTTCCTGCCTTTCCTTCTGAAAATAATTCTGAATCATAGTGCACTCTTTGTAAGATCTATTATGAAAAGACACTTATTTTGAGAACTGAACTTGTAGTTTTATCTGAAAAGTAACTGCTGTGACAGGTTTGTTAAAGAAGCCTGTTTTCCTGAAAAGCACATTGACCTGCTTCCATCAAACTGCTGTCCTTTAGTAAGCTACTACTGGTTTGGCCACATCTGTATCCTCACCTTTACACTTTTGCTTGAGATCTGTATGAGACTGCCTTGCATATATATCTTACCTGCCAGCTTTAGATAGGCTGTGTGTGGGACACACACTGCTTTTCTGTTAAAATTTAGCTCATCCTGCAAAGTCTGGGGGCCCAAGAGGAGAGAGCAGCCGATGAGGCTGCTGTAGGTTCAGACACTAGGCTCAGAACAGGAATCAGGTGCTTGATCCCAGGACTCTTTCTGCACGTGAATACAAGGGATTACTAGTGCAAAATGTGTAAAGAGTGATGGGGAAAAGTTATCAGTGCACCAGCAAGGTTACTTTGTCAAGTGTGTCACAGAATTCCTTGGTGTTCTAGAGCTCTGCTTGGACTCAGGTGTGCCCCTGAATTTGTTCTGTCCAGGGAGCAGCATTTACTGCAGAAGACAATCCTTGTGGCAGGAGGAGCAAAGTCTCTCATTTATCAGCCAGTCACTAGTATGTTTCTTCATCTGCTTTGGAAAGCAACCCAAGAAAGTAGGTGCTGATCATACTACGCAATCTCAGCTGTGATTTGTGCTGTGAAATTGTTTTCAGAATAAACTGTGTTTGGCGTAATAAGGTGTGAAATTCACAACAGCAGACAGCACTAAGTACAACGGATAAAGTTCTGAATTTGCTGGAGGCCAGTGAGGGGAAAAAAAGAAAAAAAGAGCTCTTTAATGAATCTGGATTTCTGCACCAATTTTGGAATACTGGGGGGGGGGAGATGTTCCACTGAATCGTGCTGCTCTTCCTTGAAAATGTCTCTGTTTAATTAAGAAGTCCCACTGAGTACGGTGAAGCATGGAATTCGATCAGCTGCTTTGAAAGGAAATAAAATGGAGCATGAAACAACTGTGTAGAGTTAACTGGTGATTCCAGCTCAGAAGAAAATGACAGGGGCAGCAATTTTTGTAAAGGAAGCTGGCACTGCAGCTGGAATCTAGCAGTCAGGAGCCACAGGCAACCCAAGCAGCCTGAGAGCGTGGAGATTTAGGGAACACATTCCTTGGAGTCAAAATTATCACTCCATGATTATTTTCTGGGGCTCTGCTCTCAAATACCAAGTTCTCAGGTATGTAGTAAACAAGCAATATTCACATCCATGCTTGTCTTTGTACCTGTTTATAGGTGCACGTGGGCTGCAGCAGCTAAAACTGTTTCTTTCCGAATATTACATTAGCCTTTTGCCTGAGAATGTAAACTGTCTTGTTTTCCTTAAATTCAACCTGCTTTTCATTGAATTTGTGTATTAAATTTAAGGTTGTTTTCATGGTGTTGTGTAATGTATTGTGGTACCAAGTACAATGAAACACCAAAAATATGTGACTGTGTATTTATTGATTTGTCTACTGTTCAGGTCTCAAATAGGATTAGGTCCCATGGCATTTCTAAATAATAGGCAAACCATCAAATTTAGAATTTAAGAACATTCTTAAAATACTCTAATATATTTACCAGCTCGAAGATCTTGAATCTTTTGGTAAGGTCACATCAACATTATAACAAATTCTAAAGAAAAAATCAAGAATATATTTTTCATGTTGATAAAATAAAAAAGTGATAAATGTAACCTTTTCTAGGCAAAAGATTACTCTGAAAAATTATCAGTAAAAGAAAAATGATCTACAGATTTTAAGCATCCACATTTTGGAACAATGCACTTTCTTACAAAACTAGTGTTTATACCATAATAGGAAGAGGCTGTCATTGATCAACTTGATCATAAGATGTTATTTTAACATTATCACCAAGTAATGGCATCAGTAATGCATCTTCACACTTTTTTGTCTTGCCATGGGTTCATTTTTTACTAAATAAGAATGTGGAGGAATACAATGTTGTATGAAGACAGAAGCAGAAATAATCAAGCCCAACTAAAAGAAGGCCAAAATCAATGCCCAGGAGGGAAATTAATGAAATCCATTTACTTTTTAAAAATCTGTAACAGGTCTGTAACATGGCAGTATATTCATTTTCTTTGGAATGGGGAAAAAGAAAAAAATGCAGAGAAAATATTCATGAGCTCAATCACCCAGAGACACATCCTGATTAAAAAAGGTAGACTTCTCCTAGGAGTTTTAATTAACAAGGCACTGACATTTTATCTTCAAATCAACAAGATTAGGAGCCTGACAATACTTCTATATTTTCTCCCTGCTACACTCACTTGAAGGATCTACCCCTTCCTTAAATAGTTCATGGAGGGGAAAAAAAAAGCACTACAATGTAAAGGGAGAAAAGCACCTTATTAAACCTCCTACTTAGCAAGCTAAACTAATAAATATCCCACAGAATGAGAAGTCTGTTCTGGATTTTGGATTAGACAGTTCTAACGTGTCAGATTTTTTAAATGGAGTCCGCCAACGCAGGGGCCACACCAGGTCACTAGCACATTGGCGGGTAGAAGGGTGCTTCAATCAAGGACAAGCCCAAGTGACTAAAGGGAAAAATCTAAATTGATAGTTCTAAAGGTCACAAGAAATAAATTCAGGTAGGGAAGGCAAGTAATCAAAAAGGCTTAGTGTGGAAACATTGTCATTCCTCAGCTTAATGAGTCCTTTACAAGCATAAATAAGGGGAGAAGGATGAAAGTAATTGTTATGTGTTGAGCTAGCTGTGGTTTTGGTGCCTCCTACTATGGCAGCTGGTAGAATGGCAAGCTGTGATTTGAAAGAAGTAGTTATTGGTGATTTTTATTTTGAGCAATCCTTCCCTGGCTTCAGCTACAGAACATGGCCTCTTTGGGAATGTGTAACATCAGTATAAACAATTTTGCTCAAGTCAAAAAGAGGCAGAGTACCCTTCCCCCCCCCCCCTTTTTTTCTTTTCTTGGATATTCATGTGGCTTGAAAAGGGTATAAAATACAAAAGAGATTGGAAATAACCCCATGTAAACCTCATTCAGATAAGTACCAGTGACTTTTTTTGTTTCTTGGGTTTAGCCTTGTTCTCTTCAGAAAATGGAGATTGCTTGTCCCTACATGCAAATAAATACCCTCCAGCCCTTCTCGTTCTGTTTGATATTGTGTTGTTTCTTACTCTGTCAGACAGTCTTTTCAAGAGTGGGAATAAAATGAGGCAAGAAAACCATTAATTATTTTGGCTTCCTGAGAGAAGTGGAGGTATGAAACACTGAAGTGCATGGGTATATCTTTTATTGACAGACAAAATGTATTTATTTAGTTAGCTATTTTCATTTATTCACAGGAATGGCTAATGTGGAAAGCAACTGCTGAGAAATGCTTGACAGCATTGAAGTGCTTGGTTAGAGGTAAATCTTCATCTGGTATAAGCCAGCAAAGCATTAACGAGGTAATAGAGCAAGACCAGCTTTTGCCAGTGGAAAGGCCATCATTTCTACCGATAGAAAAGCTTTAAAGTCAGTTGACTCGGGTTTTCCTGCCTATAGGAAAACCACCTCTCTATACTCTGTAGCACTTTGTGTGGGTTATGATGTGGGTTAATGATCTCAGAGGGCTGCAGCTTCGTCTACAGAGTACGTCATCTCCAAGCCCCTGATGAACAGTTCTGAGTGGGCACTGTTTCAGCTTTCCAATCTAAGGAATAAAAATTACAATTTGAAAAGAAAAAGTACTTTCAATGAAAAAGTCTAGTGGAGAGCAATATAGTATTTCTTCTGCATTAACTACAAGTTGCACCATCTTCTTCGTACACAAAGACGAACCCTCTCCAATGGTATTATAAATTCTTTGACATGTAAGAGTGACCTTTAAAAGCAAAAAAAAAAAAAAAGAAAAAAGAGAGAAACCTGACAAGCCCTGGAAGCTGCACACCATTTACACAAGAACTCTGTAGAATTTACTCTACCTGTGCCATCTGCTTATGCTAGTATCTAGAGGGCTATGTTCATCGGAGAAAGGGCAGAGTTGACAGAAAATGGTTTTCTTTATTTCAGAAGAAGATTCATAGAAAATAGCTAGGACTTTTTCAATTTAGTGTCACACACCTCTTCTTGGATAAGGTCAGAATGAGACCTCATGGAGAAAAAGATGTGACATTTCTTGATATTCCAATAGTTGAAAAGTCCCTCTCCATGTCAATTTCAAATGAAAACTCAAACACTACTGTGAAGCCTGACTTCTGAAATATTTCAGTGCAAACCCATCAAAAGAAATTTAGTTGGCAGTGTTTTTACTTGTCCTGAATTTCATTAAAAATATTCTGAGATATTTGATCGCCACAACATAAACATTGCCATAACAATATCCAAGTGGAAAAGGGGCAAACCAACATTTTTGGACATTATCAATTCAGACATTTTGACTGTGTTGAAACAAAATGTCATAAATGGAGCTGTTTCCTGAAATGCACTCTCCAGCAGAAACCTGCACCCTCAGAAGTGTTTCTAACCAGAATCTCCCATGGGATATCTGCAGTGTACAGCCAAGTGGTGGGTAGGCATGACTCTCAGTGCTTCAGAAGCATGTAAGTATGGCCACTGGAGCAGATTTGTCTGACTTGGGTGGGTTAGCTCAAAGACAGGGTTAGTTAACCCAGGTAAAGCACCAGACTAAATCATTGGTTTGTTGTCTGTATGCCAGACAGCTGCACCAGCTTACCCAGTGCAGGTGTGGATCTGTAGTAGGTTATTTCACTACATCACTCAGACTTGCACAGTGTGCTCTCTTTCTTGGCATTTTTTTATTCTGCCACCCAAAAAGCCATCTGATTACCCTGCAGAAAAGACCTTCCTCACCTCAGTTGTATTAGTATCCCTAGTGCATTAATTTCCTTCCTTCATTTACTTGCCCAAGTTTTTTGTCTGTTACCGATCTTTCACTTTTACAGGGATAGCACAACCTTTTTATTCAGATCCCTCCTAGAACTCATTGGTCTTTATGACTGCAAACAATGCCTGAGTATCAACATACTTTCTTTCCATGCCACTTCTGAGAGTGGGATTAAGAAAATGGAAAACAGAAAAGGAAAAATAAAGCTACAGAAACCCCTGTACTAATTTTTTCCTCAAGCTTTGCCAGGGCATCTTATTTTATCTGTGTAGTTTTTATGATTAATTCTCCCTATGGCAAGAAATATCTTTACTCATGATGAATGCAGTCCTGAATATCTCATCTAAGCTTAACAATATATAACAGTGAGTTTGTAAACAGAGACAGCAGGAATTTTGAAATATCAGCAAGCTCAGTGATGCCCAGGATTTTACTGTCCTCACACACGTCAACACTGGAACAACTTCTTCAAAATTTAAAAAAAAAAAATTAAAATAAGAAAACAAACTAACTAACAAAAAAAGAAAAGAAAAAAAAGCACAAACTCACAATCAGGGTTTGCTGCTTTAGTTGTTTGTCACTTCAATATATCACAAGTGTTACCATCTGTAAAAGAGATTTTAAAGATAATGAGGAAAGACAGAAGATATAACTCTGGAAGGCCAATCCCAAATAAATTTAAGGAGAAAAGATTTGAAATTTTTTGTCCAGGAAGCTCCTAGAGGACATCGGTAACACTTTCCTAACACAAATACTGGCAGAGTCAGCAGTATTAAGGCTGTCCTTGACCTGCTGTTCACAGACAAGGAAGAACTGACAGCAAATATAGCTATAGACAACAGTTTGGGCTGCAGTGACCACTAAATTATTGACTTCAGCATTCAGAAGATGCCTGGGAAGGGGAGTTCCAGAGTTAGGGTCTGGACTTGCAAATTTTCGTTAGAGAATGTCTAAGCAGAATTTGCTGGAAAGTAGCCATGAAGGATACAGGTGCGTTGTAGAGTTGGTTTGCCATCCTAAATGAGAGGCAGTGACTGACACCCCAAAGCAGAACTTCACTCCAGAGGGACCTTGCAAGGCAACAGAACCTCACAAAGCCATGCTGTCGTTTTGTGATTGGACTCATACATTGATTTTGGTAATGTTAGGAATCTGATTTACTATTGATATTATTTGAATTCTGCTGAAATTTGTTACCAGCTTTAATATAAGTGGCCATTTCATTTATTATTTTCTTTCTGTTTTAGCTTGTAATTTGGCTTTATCAAAAATTTGTCACCTTTTAACCATTTTTGACCAAAACTAGATGTTTCTTTCTCAGTTTTCATGTATTTGCTTTTGTGCCAAAATGTGTTTTGCAAGTACATTTTTTCTTTGTTGTAGTACCATTGTGAAAAATAGCATTTTTAGATTTTATCCATCGAGTTTGCTCTTTTCAGAAACACCCAGTTTGATCTATCTCTTCTTGTAGCTGTCTATTGCCACACATCTAATTGGCTCCCAGTTTGTCAAGATGAACTTTTACAATGTCAAACTAATTTCTGAAAATGTGTATTGTTTCCTTTAACAGTCTCTGCAGCCTGAAGAGACTGGAGTGAATTCTGTATCACTTGCCAACAATTTTTCTGCTTAAAAGGATAGTCAACAAGTCCAATAGTTTGAACGGTTTTGTTTCCTGACCACACTAACTTGCTTTGTGGCTTGAAGCCAGCAAAGCATTTAAGGGTGTATAAAGATTTAAATGCATAAGACTCATTCAGTAAGAGCTCTAATCACATACTTATATGTTTTGCCTTTGTGCCTTTAATGCCGTTAAGTACGCTTCGTGAGCAAAGAAGCAAGTCTAGGATTAAAAGTAACCAAATATATGGGAGATAGAATTATTATCAAACACTGTACAGAGTTTCTATGTGTTTTGTTATCAGCTGTGGACAGAGTTCCCTAATTTTCTTTTAGCACATCTCTATCTAAGAAGACTGAAATATTCCCTTCGAGTAGTATACCATGTCTGAAGCACTGATTTCAGTGTCAACATCAATTACAGAATGTTACACAAAGTGTTTTGCTGTCACTGTTATGCTCTAGTTAGGTCTCTCAATCTTCCTTCTCATTTTTATGTTATAGCAATCGACTCAATGGTTTTCAATGGTTTTATCATAGATTTCTTGGAAAACATTAAATCCCAATCAAATCATTAAGGAATTTCTTTCATGTCAGCTTCAATCAATTCCTTTTCACCCTTGTTACAGGATCAAACCCACCCTGGCTGTACCTTATTTTATAACAGCTGCAGCTGATGACATTTTTAGACTTCTGAGAGGAGCAGTCATTATTCCTCAGAGCTTTGTTTGTACCCTCAAAGAGTCTTCTCAGTTATGGTTTTTGTTACAAATGCCATTTCTACTTCCTCCCGGTGCTGGTTCAAATATTGTGAAATAAAGTTGCTCAAGAGGAGCCCAGCGTAACATTTGCAGTCAAGAGGAATTCATCAGATCATGAAATAAACTGGTTAAAGGGAAAAAAAATGCCATTATACTTCTTTAGTGTTATTCTGGTAGAGAGACTAGCCTTTCTTTTTCATATCTGAAACACCTAAATCATGTGTGTCTGGGTATGTGCAGAGAAACACGGAGAAAGACTAAAATTTAAAGATGTAACTTACTCTTCTCACTACATAAGCATTTATATCACCACTGAAAGTCTTTTACTATTTCAAAATTTTAAGAAAAGACTCCAGAGAAAATCTTCAGACAATCCAAAACTTTTTGTGAATCTAAATAGCACCAGAATGTTATCTTAAGCATAAAATTAAATTCTCCATAAAGTGTACAGACAGCATATCAACAGTAGCACTGACTTACTGGAACTACATACAGCTTAAAGACATCAAAAAGGTCAAAGAAGAGTAGAAGAGAACATGTACATCCTTGTAGGGTATACACTTTTGTCCCCTTCTGTTTAGGAGAAAACTAAGAAATTTCCCTAAAATAAACTTTCACTGTTTCCAGCATCAGCCTTAGCAGCAACCTTCCAAAAATTACGTACCATTGTCAAAATGGTAACACCACTTCTTTAGAAGTTTGTATTTATGTCAAAGTCCTTGTTAAGAACAAGAAGCAATATATTAAATATTCAGGAATATTGATGAACCATGGCAATGACTTTGGTTACCTCCAGGAGAACCACGGCTGTCTAATGCAGTAAGGTTTCTCCAGTGGGAGTTCAGTCGTACATAGCAAATAGAGCTAGATCTTTGAAACATCTTCTTTCCAGTACTCTGCCTTATCATAAGCAGCACGACATATATGAAACATGTTTTTCTTATGCCTGCAAGACAAAAATGAACTCTGCTTTTGCTGTTGCAGAAGTATGACACCGAGACATAGTAAGTGAACTCAGGGGAGGTGTCTCCAAAATACCTACCTAGGAAGTTTACTTCTTAGACACTACTAGGATTATAATGGGTATTATTATGTACTTGAAGCAGTATAAAAAGTCAAGGTCCTACCTTACACACCAAATAACTTCAGAAAGGTCCAGGGCTCTACACATATCAAGACACTGTCACATCAGGATGCCCCGCTTTACCTCTAGCTGCAAAGTAGAGCAGGCTGGGAGTACAGAGGGTGCCCTCCTGAGCCACAGCCTGCACCTCTGAGGAATTCTGGAGGATTATATGGCTGATACTCAGGTGCGAGAAGCTCCCAGGGAGGCTCTTTGGTCAAAAGAGAGAATTCCATAAACACTGGAATATAAAACATAGGTAAAGATTATATAAACTCTAACTAATGCATACAACATTCCTGCAGTTCTCACTGGAAAACCGAGATGTTTCCACACGTTAAGAAGCATGCTGAAAAAAACAGATAGCACTCAGAGAGCAGACCTGCCGCTCAGTGACACAAAAGTCCAAAATCCCACTTTATTCATCTTTTCAAGGGAGTGACTAGGTTATGCCTCAAACTCACCAAAAATGGCATATTCAAAGCAGAAGTTTCAAGGCAAAAGGGCCAAGGCAGGATGTGTCACGTTGTTACCAGAGGTCTAGCTGCTGGGTATCAGGGAATCTGGTAGACTTCCACTGCTCAGAGGGGTAGGTGACACACTTCTATAGATAAGCCAAATGGTATTAATTGCAGTGTTCAGATGGAGCCTTCCTTATCAAGCCAGTTTTCAGAATAGTACTCTACTGGATGTCACTTACATCACCGGTTGCAGGATGCGTGCATTTCACCTGTCAGTTCAGCTAACAGGCTGTGAATATAGGTTCTTTCCTCTTACATGCTCACTGAATGTATGATATGGTAATAGCAGGACCAGAAAAGCACTTGGAGGCTATAAGTCTCATTACTTCTGTTGCTAGAGCATACTTTGTAAGGGTTTTCAGCAGCAGATATATCTCATCTTCTGGAAGTCCTGACATCTATTTTTACCAGTTAGCAGTGCAGCCTTATTTCTGTAACGTTTCAATAACGTGTGTTTGTCAACTGACTGTTAGCTCTGCAGGCAATTAAAACTAGGACCTGAAAAATATTTCTAATACTATCACAAGCAGCTAGAGAGACACTAGACATTCATGATAGCAGAATGCGGCAGAAGATCTATTTAAGTTTTGCAGACACCTCAGCTGAAAAGGATGCACACATGGGTGTTCACTTCAAGGCAAGGATTGATCTGTTTTGTGGCAGCATAACAAACCAGCACCTCTCTCAAGCTGTTATCTTGTTCTCTGACTTCTCAGCTTTTGATATTTTTTCTTTTTTCTGGGTTGTTTTTTTTTTAATGTATATCTCTAGTAGTTATGGTTGTTAAAGAAAATTTTGCCAGTGCAAAGATTTCTATTGGAGTTTTCAGGTATCACAGAAGAATAGTGACAAGCAAAGCTTAAACAGCCCAGGGGAACTAAAGGAGTCCATACCACCATTCCTTCACAGTTAGTCCCAACTGTTTTGAGGGATGCCTTACTGGGATAAAAAACAAGAGTGTACTCTGATTTAAGGTTGAGATCACACCTCTGTTTACTCTTCCTTGACTTGTCTTCTGGTTCACTGAGGATCATATACAACCCTGACTGAAGCCAAAGAGAAAATTCTATTCACCAGTGAGCCGGGGTCTTATTACCTGGAAACAGGATAAATCTTTTGCAGTCTCGTGGTTTCTGATTTCTTTTCTCTGTGATCTCTTCAGAGACTTTTTCAAGCAGCATACCAGAGCAGATGCAGATGTAGTCATAATGCTGACTTATAAGACGCTACAGCATTAGATATTCAAGCGCTCTCCAGGTTCCCTGTTATAAGGCCAAGCACTGAAGAACAACTGAATCTGGGTTTCAGAGGCACTCCAGACCCCTAGAAACTCCAGAGTTGCCAGATGTGAGACCATCATGCTGACAAAGCAATCTCAGAGACAGAGAAATCAGAACTCTGGACAGGACCAGGACAAAACTGACCACAATTCTTACCAAGTTTGTCAAAACAGACGGACTTCCTTGAAACACTCCCTTTTTGATGCATCAGCACTTTCTAGGGAAAATTCCTGTCCAGCTCTCACCTCAGTCTTTGTTAGTGCTTTCAGGATCAGTTTTGATGCCAAAAATACCATTAGAAAAGGAATTTTCTCATGGTCGTTCTAGCAGATAAAGCACTCCCGTGGAAATTATCATTTAACAGACATAACAAAACATGCTGAAAGAACCCTTTCCAATTTAAAACTGCATTAGTTCCCACTGTGAGCTTATGTAGGATATAGAACTTGAATGGATGAAATATAAAAAGTATCACCCACTCTTCTTGCCCAGAATTTGAGCTGTTAAAGACACTAAATATACTCTAACTGTACTCTAGCTGTAAATCATATTTGCTTATTTACAAGCATGGGCTTCTCCAAGGCACAGACAATGCATAGAAACACGTCTTGTTTTTTTATAATGCACATTGTGCTGAAACACAGCTGCATAGTACATTTTAATTAATGTTTTTAATTCTCTTTTTTTAACCCTTCATGACATGCTCAGTTCCAGCAACTGGGAAAACCAATTAAACTGAAGTTGAATTAATTTTCCCTTACTGAAGGTTGTCTTATCAAACTGTAATCATGAAGTTGTTGAATAGGCATCTGAATTTCCACATTGCAAGTGAAGGATGAACCACTATTCTGTTCAGCAAATCACATGCATTCGGTGCATTGGTAACCAAGGTCAACAGTTTGTGCTCAGGATGATAAAGTCATAAGACAGAAACGTTAAAATTTCAGTATTGTCATGCAAAGGAAAATTTTAAAGATATGTTTATTTTGCTATGCCTGTTGTGTTTTTCCTTGAATGTTTGGAAAAACATGGAAATAACCAGGAAGACTAACTTCTGATTTGAGTGGAAATGGAAGAGCAGAATCCTGGGTATATCTCTTCTCAGTCAGGTTTTTGCTATCCCTGAGCTGCAGGTGAAAGATGGGAAGTATTTAATGTAGCATTTCAAATGACGCCTTCTATATAACCTGGCATCCAGTGCAAACCAACACCAAGTGTCCACTGAGACTTTTTCCTTTCTCACAGCATAACAGTATGAAGCCATTCCCTAAAGTGAAAGGTAATGAATTTATATATATCACAAAGAAACACTCCCATTAAAATGCATGACTGGACTGTCAAACTCATTTACCACAAAATTTTACTTAGTTCAGGCAGAAGCCTTCTAAAAGATTTAGAAGGCTCAGGCTGGTTTGGTGATGTCCACCCACACTGTTACAGTGAAAGAATAACAAATGATGTAATGAAGAGAAACATTTTTATTTTCAGTGCATAAAACAAGGAGTTTCAGGAAATCTCCCCTGAACAACATTCCCTTATGATTCATTTTATATTGTCTTCTGAAAAGCTTGGCACTCAGCACAGGTAGGAAGAAGCCACTGAATTAAAGATCACTCACTTGGATTGGGCTAATGGTTCCTGTGTTGCTGGTATCTGTCGTTTTTTGTCTTTCTTGTCCATTCATCACTGTTAGTGGTATTTCTGTCTTTCTTTGTGTTTTTCAGCCTGTGGTAGATGGGCTCCTGTGGTCCTGCTTCTGAGGGACATCAGAATTTACCCTCTGTGATAGGCTTACACTTGTGCCTCCCACGGTAAGTTCTGAGGAGACTGCAGGTAATCACAAAGCTAAAAATTGCTAATTGAAATTAATAGATAACTATGATATGGTTTAAAGTTCCCATATCTGTATGGATCATCCAAGGGAGTAGCAACTCTATCTTATCATTTGTGAAATAATATTGCTTACATAGTGGTTAGGATAATAAATGTACATACTATATATTGAAACATACTACAGTGGGTTTAAATTCTGTAGGTTTTATTCCTGTAAAATTCCTATGCCTTAAGCAGTTATATCCACACTGTTCTGGCAACACAGGTATTAACTGCACATTGGCCAATCCAATTTACTCACTTTTAGAAATACCTAGGAGAAATGTTTAAGGATGTCCCATGAGCAAGAAAAAAAAAGAATTGATATTTGCTTTTTTTTTTTTTCTTGCTTGTTGCTTTTTGATTTATTTCTTCTGCTGCTGCAAATGTACACATTTGGCTGCTTGACAGATGGTAACTGATTCCAAAGCTGAGAGAGCCAGAAAACTGAAAGCACTGTGTATTTCAGGAAATTGTGTAGTAAAAAGAAGCATGGCAGCCTTGGAGCAGCACAACTTGGAGAGGAAGGCCTTGGACAGATAAAATTGTCCTAAATGTGTATCTAGCAATAGAGAGGGAGTTCGGGGGGAAGTTTTGTGCATTTGGGTCTTGCCATTTGCTGTGTCTGCGAAAATCTCCTAGACTGTATAGTCTTTGGCTGGAAAACTGTAATTCATGTGAGGAAATAAATAACTATTGTCAATGAAGAACGGGTGCAAGTGGACTAGAAAGACACTTTGTCTGAAAAATGACAGAACTGTAATTTTTAACGCAGTTGCATCAAAGGCAAAGTGAATATTTACATTGTCTCTGTGCAGGCACAGCCTTAGATAGACTGGCAGCAGCTTTAACTGAGATTCAAAGCCTGCACTCCCTTCAACACATGCATTTCATGTAGGCAACGATGGCAGTTTAGGACTCAGAGAGGGGCACACAGCCTGAAGAGAAAGGAAGCAGATGACCAGGCTGGAGTTCAGCTGATCAGCTGAAGAATTCAGAAACTACTTCTTTACCTTTTTTTCAGTGTTTGGAACTTTTTTTTAATCATTTTTATATTCTTCCTCTGATTTCCCTATGGAAAAAAAAGGTTATCAGTCTGCAAGTAATCACAGTTACTGAAAAGGAAAAATATTTTTGCTTTTTCTGGAAAACGTGCAGAGTGATCAGTAAACACACCAAACTGATTTTCACCCCCTTTCACCGTTATAACTGATTAATATTTCTCATTCACACCAGTGACTGAAAGCACTGTCAGGCCTATACAGTTCTGATGGCCTAAATTATTTCAATGGCTCTTAAGGTCTTATGAAAAATAATAAACATTATAATAAAAGAGTTCAGAGCTCTACTCTGTGTAACTCAGCAAGGCTCAAATGAAGTCATTGCAACCATATGTATATACTCCAGGGGATCTGGTGCAAGATTATGGTTCTAAAGTGCTAATACAAAATTTTTAGAGCTTTTTCTCTAATCTGATCTTTATTCTAAACTGAATAAGGAAACTGTACACAGATGGCACTATGCACTGCATCGCTGTCTCTCTAATAATTCTCGGTGCTACCTCCAGCTACAGAGTCGGTTGCTTTGTAATCAAGGAGGGAACGTGGTGAAGCTCCAAGCTTCAGGGAGGGGTCTTTGTCCTTTACCAGCAGTAGTGAGAGACAGCACTGAAAATTAACGAAAATTAAATAGATCTCGCTCTCCAGACACTGAAGATGTTAGGAAGAGGAAAATGAGATTTTGCACAGAATTTTGGGGGTAAAAAAGTTTTCCATTTAGAAGGGAAATTATATAGCAGTGTTGCCCAAGATGGCTGGATTTAATCAAAAAGGCAGAGAAATTTTGGTTTTCTGGAGCACTCTTTTTTCCTAGGCAGTGAGTGTCTATGTATGCTTCACCGACATGTCCATTAGCTTGAGAAATGCTTGAAATCTCTACTTGCTTCTATGTTCTTCACCTTTGACGGATCTCCAGTGGTTATAATAAGAAGGTATTGATGAATATACATCATATGTATATAAACATAGGTTGAAAAAAGTTAATCTTGTTACAGTGTCAGAAAAGCTTGTGGTATTCACTTTGCTGTCAGGAAGGAAAGAAATGCACACAAGTATGAATACTCTATTCTTCTGGTGGACCTGTAATTAAAATAAAATACAGAGTGCTAATGTGTGCTTTAAATTACCATCATTATGAAAACATGAGCTGGGGCTTGAGGGAGTTTGGTTTTTGTTTGTTTGTTTTTGTTTTGTGAGGGTATTCAATTTCTTGGACTAAAAAGGAAGAAATTTGATTGTTAAGTAAATGACATACTTACCTACCAGCCTGTGACTTCAAGTGCAAAGGATTATGAACTCACAGAAGCAGCTCTAAACACATGAAACAATCACTGGGGGAAGAGAACAAATAAGCTTGTTAGCTTAGGGACCTCACTAATGAGGTCCTCACATAAAGCTGGTGATGAGAGCTCCAGGTTCAAGCGGCTAGTCTGAATCAGGTCCAATGATGAACTAGCTGCTTCACCTGAGAGGTTTTTTTTTTCCCAAAAAGAAAAATATTGTGTCATGATGAATCTAATGAACTTTACATTGCAGGGTATTGGCGGACTTCTACTCACTACTGGTGAGGTCTCCCCAGGTGATACAAGTGTCTGCAGAGTGTCGTACGGGTTACAGAGGGGTCTGGGCAGGGTGCTGGGAGCATTGCATCAGGATCTGCAGCAGAGATCAGCAGGATTCATGACGTATGTTATGAGAATATTCCAATGTTGTACCCAAAACATGTTACCTGTGCCTACACTGTGCAGTGAAGGGGTTATGATTTATTTTTCCTCGAAAGGATCTTTAGCTTGCTTTCCAGACAGTCCCCCCTAGAGATTTGGAGACCTTATCTGAAAGAAATGCCCCTGAGATTCTGTTCCTAAGCTGCTTCAGAGAAGGGTTTCTGAATCTACCACAGCTCAGTGTGACACCCTGAGGAAACAGGGCTCAGGGCATGCAATAGAGTCAAAATAACCAGCTACCAAGCAGATGAATCCTCCATGCAATGTGTTTCAAGGAGCATCCCCAGCACCAGCACCGTGGGCAGTGGAAATGACCCTGCTGTGCTCGTGGCTGCTCAAGTCTCTCCCTCCCTGCCCTTCAGAAAAAGTAAAAGCTCTTGTAGCATTCAGGCTATGAGCCAAGTGAGACCTCTGCAAGCTGGAGAAGAGCCATGACGTTCCCTGCATGGGAGCAGGGGCTGGACAGTGTACTCACCCTCATACTCTCTACATAGGGTCCTCCTCCCTGACACCCAGCACAGAGGACTAGCAGTGTGACTGTCCCAGTGAGGACAAAACTGGTGGCAAGCCTTCTAGAGAGTCACCCTGGATGCAATTTAGTATGCTCTCCCTGCTGGCAACCAGGTTAAACAAAAACCTTGGTCACATATGCATCTTCTGCTCATTTGTCTTTTGGAGCTACACAGTTTCTTTAGCCCACTCCTATTTTAGATATTTCTGTGGCTTAATTCTCCAGGAAGAATCAGCTGGCAGGAGATTGTGCCAAAATTACAAAAACAGGGGTAAAATACGTGTATCACAGCTGTTACATGTTCACCTTTCCTCCCTCCACAAGAAAAAAGCCATTGAGCTCCATTCCTTAGAGCAGGACTGATACGTAGAAAATGTTCAGAAATTCCACTTAGACAGTGGTCACTGAAGTCGCAGCCTGGAACAAGCCTAGGACCCAGTGTGAGCTCTCAGCATTCACATATTCATCATCTTCTTGTCTTATGTAAGTGCCCAGACTGGCCTCTCCAAATGCCCCAAGACTGACCCTTCAAAAATTCCTTATTTAGCTCTGCTGAAGTCTTTGTCTGCCTGTAAAATGTTATAGCCTGATTCATTAACGTCTGTGAGATGCATTCTGATGGAAGATATAGTGGAAATATGTAAGGGTTCTTGTCCTTTATTAGCTGCTTTTATTCTCAGTCTTCAGCAGCCCAATGCTCCCCGTAGAGAGCATTGTCAGAAGTTGGACAATATATAACCTGCAGTGAGGATTTTTTTCCCAATTGCCATATCAAAAATTTGAGTGTGGTCAGACAGGATTTTTCCTTGCACTCTCAGTCCGCATGGCTTTCAGATTCACAGACAAATTTCTTGAGGTACACCTCAAGTGAGGGTAGGAAAAGGAAAGGTCTTCTACAACACAAAATCCTGCCACGTAGGTAAGGGCACTTGTATGCTTAATATGCCTGAGCAGCTTTGTCAGCTCAGGCTGCAGGAGAGTTTACCACTGAGCTATGCCTCAGATGCAGCAAGGACATGCATTTCAGGTTCAGACAAAACCAGACCTTTTTTACCAGCTTCTTCATAATATTTTATGGTGACTGTTGTTCCCTCACTCTGTCTAGAGGCTCTTTAATGGTGCTGCCTCCCGAGCATGCTGGAGACAGTGCTGGAGTAGCCATCAATTCCTGCCTGGCCTTGGCCTCACTTTGACGTCAGCAGTGCTGAGGTAGCGGCTGTTATGCCTTATGATTTAAATGCAGATTTCCCACCACATCTTTCTTCTCGACAAAGAGGATGACTCTCATCCCCACAAAGCAATTGTAAAAATTCACTGTAGCCTCACAGTGTGTTCAAACTCAGAGCTAAATTAGCAAGAAGTAACACCACAGTGACAATTTCTCCAAAATACAAAGCAAACTCACCAGGCCGTGGAGATTTCTGGCCTCACTGCAACAGCATCAAAACACAGGGATGTTTCCAGGCATGGAAAAAGTCTTGGATGACACAGAGAAGTCTCCTGTGCTTTATGCCTTCCCCTTGAAGCATCCACCAGAGTAATTCCTAAACAGGTAGAAACTGCTTCCACGCAGCTCCTTCGGTTCTCACAGCTCTCTGCCACCATAAGCAGGCAGCCTAAGATGGAAGAGACCTGATACCTACCAAGGAACCAGAGTAAATGCATGTCAGATACGGGAGATCAGAATATAGAACAAGATATATCCCTGCACTTCCATAGTTTCTACAGTATTTCAAGAAGGGGTAATGATCCCAGACTAGATCTCATTGGGAAGTCCCAGAAGGGAGTGCATGTGTGTCCCACTACAAAGCCTCCCCGTGAGTACCTGCACTGTCCATCTAACAGGCCAGTGGGTCTGCTCAAACAACACAGGCTACGAGCCCACACTGCAGTCTGAACGCTTGTCACCCAACACTTTGGTTAAGACCATCAAATTAATTCCAGATGAACCATCAAACCGCTCCTCAGCCTTGTCAGAGCTCAGCCCCTGCCTTTCCATGGATTTCAGTTGGCTTTGGAACTGGACCTGGAAGAGTAACTACAGGTTGGACTGGCTTTGAATTAGCAGCCCAGCAGTGAAACTAATCTCCAGAACAGCTTTTTCTCCATTTCTGTATGTCAGGCTACCAAGGGATGTATTTTTCTTGGTTTTATTCCTTTGTACTAAAATTTTAGAGTTACACCACCAAGGGAAAACCATTAAGGAGCACATGAAAGTAATTTGAATGAAAGCAACATAAAGAGGAAACAACTTCCAGAGAATAACGTGACTGCTTTAGTCCTTTTTCTTTAGAGTTTTTATGAATCTATAATTTTATGATTTACTTTTTATTATAGAGTGACATTTTATGCTAGCATATTGTGTCCTTTTAATGGCCTCAGTATGACTTGCTGGGACTTTTCCACAGAGATTTTGCCATTAGGAATTTGTTATTCGCACCTCAGCAACAGTGAACTTAGTTATCTCTCGCAGCGTTCTGATTCACAGCTAAATGCTTCTAAAAGGAGGGCTAAGACAGTTGGATCCATACTGTGCAGCAACACTTGAGACAGAAAGGTGAAAGGCAGCAGCAGCCCATGCAGCCTTACTGCAGTGATGCAGTACAATTACCCAGGCAGAAGCCCTGCTCAAAGATTTCCATCGGCATTACTGTAACATACTCAGGTAAAAGCCAGCATTTCTGTGGGGTGCTGCACCGTGTCATGGGGCACTGCAGCCTGGATGAATAGCTGTAGCGCTGGCTGGAACAGCAGCTGCCATTGCATGGCCAAGCTGTGCCCAATGGCTGCTGGAACCTGTTTCCAGCTGTTGTACAAGCCTCTCCAAGAGCTGCCTTCCTGAAACCGTCTTTACCAGCAGGTGCACATCTCGTGGGACTGTGATTTTTAATAAAGGCTTCTACAACATTAACATCATCTTTGGCACTGTCAAAACATGCAGCACTCACAGGAACAGCACAGAAAGCTGTGCAGAAAGTGGCTGTCAGTCTTTTTCGTAATGTAAATCCAAATTTCATCAGAAAGCTGTCGACTAGATTAGATTTAGCTACAAAGACAGGTAGCTGCCACTTTCCTGGACAGCAGGAAATTGTCAGACCTGTGACCCAGAACAAGATGAAACACGTATGTAATGACCCAGCATTCACCACTCGCATCCACTCTGCTGCTTGGGTCACGGGCAAGATGAGGCTCACTTTTATTCACAATGAAAGAGAAATGTCAGCACGCTACCCTTGTTACACTGAAGCCCTGAAAGGGTACCGAAAAAGTCTGTGTCACTCCCAGCAGCAGGAGGTGCTCTTCTTCCAAGGGAAATAAATAACTAATTGTGCCAAAACCAGCCCCAAGGCTCCTGGTGAGGGGCCACTGTTGCCCAGCACCTGGTTCCTCAACAAGCTTCACCTCTTGCTAGTGTCTTTTGGGAGCTGAGTCTCTTAAGGCCCAACTCTCCCAGGCTAGCCTGGGGTGTCAGAGGAAATTATATTTTAATGAAACATGGCATCCTTTTCTCCAGATCTTCATATATGAATTAGCTAAAGGCAAAATTTTTCTCTCTCACCTTTCTTACCTGTGGCTGGCTGAATACGATATTATTTCACTTTTAGCAAAGTTATATATATTTTGTGTGGACAGAAAGACCAAGATAATGGACAATATGGGGTTCTTAGTATTTGTAGTCTGATAGCACACAGGCATCCAAACATGGGTCATAAAACAGAGCTGCCCAAGGCAAGCTCATGTACCACTTGAGCTCTCAATTTCCATTAATTTTTTTCAAACAGGAATACTTTCCCAGGGCACTAGCCATGTTACTGTTATTATTTAGTAGGAACCACGAAGACACTTGAAAAAGACTCTCTCACTCATCCATGCATTCTTGAGTCTATGTGGTATTTCCCAACAAAGAGAGTTATATGTCAGCAGGATAAATATCAGCCTTAAAACCTTTACATTAGAGGGATTTTGCACCCTGTTTGATTCAGAGAGCTCAGACGTATGGTACATTCAGGCACAAGCTCAGCCTTATGGGCAGGGGTAAAATTGAGCCAGAGCTGAGTTCAAACAGTGTTGATGCTTGAGTCACGTACACCATGCAAACCTGCTCTTAATCAGAGGCTTCCTGCCCTAATGTTTGTCCCCTTGTACTTAATGACATAGCAGCAGGAATATTTTCAACAGCTGCAGCTTTCTCTTATTTGCATTTTGGGGATCGTTAAGTGCTACCAAAAGCAGAAACATGGTTGTCTCCCTAATTAACTCTTCAGGTGAGCACTGGAAATGGAAAAGGCTTTTATAGAAACCTGCAGCAACACACAGAGGGAACCTGCCTGCCCCCACTGCGAGGGGAGCAGCCTGGCCCCCGGCTGACTCACTAATGGCTGGCCCCTGAGTAGAGGCTGCCAGCAGGACAGAAACACCTCTCCTAGTTTTGTTTCTTCCTCCCAGTGGGTGAACGCAGACCCTACTTCAGGACCATGGCTTTCTGGGGTGATGTGAAAGAGCCTTGGCTCATGGCAGCCTGCCCAAAGTGGACACACCGCTCCCTTCTCCCCATCTCACCCTCCACATGCGGTGATAAATAACTCAGGCCATCGCTGCTGGCAGAGCTGGTCCCACCGACCCTGGGAGTTGAGCCTGATGCTGAGCTCAGGCGCCACCTGCAATTTGTGTGTATTTGTCACCGAAATTGGTTCCACAAGGCCTTTTCTTTTCTTGTGCATTGCTCTGCATTTTTGCATTGGTGATGTCTTGAAAAACCTGGCAGAAAAACCTGTAAAACACAAAATAAAAAATATAAAAGGAAACCCTTTAAGTTACCAGAGTCACTTTTAAATTTGTGTGACACAGCAGCCGTGAGAGCATTTCCCCACAACAATAATAACCCCAAAATCTCTGGAATTATAAAAGATTGACTCATTACTTATAGATTGCTTCTCTGTTAAAGTTGGTTTTTTTGGAGGGGGGGAGGATTATATTATAGCCTTTGTATTAGGGTAGAAGCAACATTTAAGGCTTATCTTACTACCATTTTCTTTTTTTTTTTTATTTCTTCACCTCCTCTAACTGCAACATCTGCTGTTATAAGAGGAAAATTTTGCTGCTTCTCACTTTTCATCTGAGGTCAAAGTGGTTTGGTTGTTTGTTTCTGTGTCTCTGTGTGTTTTGGTTTTTTCTTTTTGTTTTTTTTAAGTAGACTACCTACCTGTCTTGGTATCCAAGGCAACAAATCTCTGGTTAATGATTCTCTAGAAATTCACTGCAGAAAGTTTATTAGTTTTATTAGTTTTCCCAAGAACTTGTGAAAAAACGTCCTTAAAATAAAAAAGATCCACTCTAGATTTATGAACCAAGCAACCCCGTGAAAGCCAACAACTAAATTTTTCAAAGTGGGGGTTCAATGAGGATTCATTTGGGTTTTGTTTCTGCTTTGTGGGAAGGAGGAGTACCCCAAAATTAAATGTCAGAAAAATATATCAATACTTGCTGGAATTGGTTTAGAATATGACCAGCTATCAGGGAAAAAAAGAGTAAGAAAAAACAACTCTTCATAAGAGGGGGAGAGTGTGCCTTGAGAATTTGTATTAATAATGTTTTTATTTAATATATTTACAGTGCTCCAGAAAAATAAAAGCAAAGTTGCCACAGCAGCACTACAATCGTACAGGATTATTTAGGTTAATCATGCCAAAGCACTTCCATCTACGTTTTCCCCTCAGTAGGGGCAGCTCCTCTCTACAGGACCCAGGGAAGCAGGAGGGCTGGATCCTAAGAACACCAGACAGCCTGGTCTCTGTGACAATTAGTATTCACAGTCTTTGCCTCAGAGAGCTGTAATTTGTCCAGAATTGAGCAATGCTAGACCAACAAGAACCCTCCATCAAGACAAGTTGTAATTCCTAGCACCAGAGCATAGGGCCTCTAGAACTCTACAGGAAAGAGGACACTAAAAATTAGAATAACAGAGGTATTTTTTCCTCATCTTTTCTCTCAGAAATAAAACACTGCTGCTCAAGTTTTCTGAGGTGATGTTGCCTCGGGTACATAACATGAAAAAAAATCCTTTCAGGCAGGTAGAGTTTAGCTGAGACAACAGCTGCACATATAATTCAGTAATTAAAAGTGTGATAATTGCAAGTATTGCAAGTAATTACAGAACAGGTGTAATAAATTTCCCCAATGTAACAGGGGTGCAATGCAATATACCAGAGGAAGAGAGAAAGCTCCTTTAGCTGGTACCAGTTGCTTCTCTTCTGGTTAGTGCTGACTGTATAACTATTGCTTTAGTTTTTTTCCCAAAAGTTCCCTTAAATTTCAACTCCATAGAGGAACTTAATTCAGCAAGAAAACTTTACATCTTCCCTTATACATAACTAGTGTCTTTAATCATCTCTTATGAAAGCCTTTGCCCAAGGATTTTTGAAAGCTTAATTCTCTGTTCATTGTTTTGCTGAGTTGTCCAAAGAATTAAAAGAGGTTAACCAGGCATAAATTTCTACTGTGGAAATCCTCCAAGTCACCATGCTCTTTAGTTGTTTTATTCTTAATTGTCATTTCTCCTTATTTAGTTCATACTAAGATAAGACTCACCAATATATTATTCCTAGGATATTTTGAAAGGAAATATGACATTTGATTCCCTTGCCCTTTCTGCTAGTATTAGCTCATTGAATGACCATTTCCTTGGTCACTAAGACAGCTGCACAGTCTGACATAACTCAACCTTCACAAAATAAATAATCCTTTGCATTTAAGTCAGAATTTCAACTGTGGCTTATTCCAGATTTAATTACTCCTTCAGTTCCAGAAGGTAGGGAGATATTGTTCTATGTTTATTGTAATTCATTAAAACTAATTACAGAAGCCTGTTTTCCCCCATCACCAAACTAACCCTCAGTATGGACTTCCATTTGCTCATTTTCAAAGCGATTTTCTTTTAGAGCCTCTCTCAGCTCAGTCACTGCAAAACTCATGGTCCCTATTATCATCACTGGAGTTTATCCCACTCACGCCTGGGGGCAGGTGAAGAACGAACGTTAAGCTGATCAGCACTGATCTGTCACTAACGTGACCAAACAAACCAATGCTCAGACAACTTAAAACTGATGGATGCAGGAGGTCTGAAAAGAAAAAGACGGCCTATCTGATATCAGCAAATGGGGTAATGAGCACAGCCTGCTGCCAGCACATATGAGTAAAGGGGGCTCTCTGAGGCCATTTGATCTTGTGGATCAGGTTCAAGCACTTACCACCTCCTGCTGCTGGTTGCAGCTCCTCCTGGAAGCTGTTCCTTCATGCTGACGTGTGAGTACTCATAGGTCAACTTGGTGCAGAGGAGATTAAACCACTGCTGAATAATACCATTCTCATTATTCACAGCAGCATATCTGCAGTTCAGACCTCTTCCTCTTTTTATTTTTTTAAATCTTGTTTTCTACAAATTGAAGTGGGATGTTAGGAGCTTTGTTTTCATATCTACATAACATTATCCTTGTCGGTCTTCTTTAGGTGTGCACACACCTTGATTATATTTTTTTTTCTTGGCAACCACAAGCCTTCCACAGATACCTACAAATTAAAAATTAGCTTGGATATTTTTTCTGTTGCAAGACACATATTCAGGACAGTGTGAACTTGTTTTCTCCCTGACTCTGGTTTTAGTACTACATTTCTCAGCTCTGCTGAGAATATTGCTATGGCTTGTAAAGATGCGGAAAACAGTAAACAAACCATTTCCCTGAGACTTTTGTTTGTGTAATGGGTGTTACCTAGCTCGTAATTGCTTTACTTCATGCCATCAGCCAGCTGAAGAAGCTGTTAAAAAAAAATGGCCATTAGTGTCTGAAAGTAAACAAAGGCTACCACTGTCAATTTCCACTTCTAATGTTCATAGTTTTCTCTCTTACTTTAGTGCCATATTTCTACAGCTGCTTGATGCGGTGGAAAACCTCTCTGCTGTTCAGCAGGGATCACTGTAACAGCCATTATTCACTTATCAGCAAAGCCAGATATATTGTGTGGTAAAGGGAATAAAGCAGCCCAAAACGTCTGGCCAGATATCCCCGCCCAGTCAGACAATTCCACTCTAATGCTGTCAAAGAAACCAAAGTCTTGGGGGTTTGATGGGGTGCAAAGCAGCCCCGAAGAGATGGAGGAGTTTGCTTCCCAGCACTGTCACAGCTCCATGGAGTCACTGCTCAGTCTGAAGACACAGGAGATGACGGAGGCAGATCTACTGCCCTTAAACTTTCCACACCTCTGGTCTGGCACAGGGAAGCTGTGGTATGTTCCGCGTCGTGCTGGGACACAGTGTATGTTCATAACTGTAGCGAAATCAATGCCAGCTCAAAGCTGATGGCTCCGTACTTCTAGAGATTTGTTAGTATAAGGTATTAAAATAACACCTGTTTCTTTAGATAGCTTTTTCAGAAGCAAAACACAGGCTTTCCCTCATCTACTTATAAAACACAGGTTCTCTCTGAGACAAAATACATCTATTCTGTGTAACACGGAGCAGTTTGGTGATGACCTGCAGCCACGTCCGTAGCTGATTTTAGACCACTTGAGCCAGAATGGAGCTAATATAATTCCTCTGGACTTGGATGGAAAATGCTTCTAGCCCAACCAACAGCAATTTTCACAAGGGTTGCCCAGCTGCTGGTGGCTTCTCAAGGCAGGACACAACAGGGACCCACGATATTTCCCTTCTACCTGCATCACGACCAAGTATCTCCAGCTGGAAGTCAGTATTATCAGAGAAGTATGAACCAATAAAGCTGTCAGCTCACCTTTCACAACACTGTTGATTCAGCAGTACTACCACCTTATAAACTAGTAGGCACATGGGTATTGTGAATGACATAATTCACAATGAGCAGAGATAGCTGAGCTTCATTTGAAATGATCTCATTTCTGGATAATAAGGTTTTTGATTATAGCTATGCCTGAAGGTGGCTATTCTCTTTTGCTTGGCCACCCAAAAGAATCGTTTACTCTTGATCATGTTTCAGTTGCTAAACAAACACCAGTTTGGTGTTTAATTTATGAGGAAAAATGCTGTATAATGTGAAGATGCATTAAATAGGAACAGGAAAATCAACAAGGTATAATTTCCCAGATTGTTTGTGGTGCTGCAGGTAAAAACTTGCATCAATTAGGCCCAAAATTCAGCTGCACCAACTTCTCTGTCAGCATGGTTTTCCTGGTGTCTCCCATTCCACAATTAAAGCATATTTTTTCATTCTCGGTTTTCCAGGATATTAACAGTCTTTCAGCAGGTTATGCAAAAATTTTCTGCAAGTCCTTGAAAAAAAAAATTAGATCTTCTAAAAAGATACAAAACTGTAGTTCCTCCACTTTTCCTATAAAATACCTAAACATCCTCTAGTCAAGTCCTTAGTAAAAGGACTGCAACAATTATTGGACACACACAAGGAGAAGCAATTGAAATCTTTAAAAATAGGAAAAAGAAAACACTCTGGGATTTAATGAGATTGAAGTGGACATCTCAAGTGTAACACAATTTGAGGAGCATGTTGGATTTTCATCCTAAAGTTTGCGTCTGTATCTTGAAAGTGGAAGTAATGGATAACAAAGGAAATTAAAAATCAGCTGAGGCCCCCAGGGTTTATGTTGTTCCACTTGCAGCCTAGCTCTGGGAGCTCCATTATACAATGACCTTTTTCCTTCAAAAGAAAAGGTTAAAACAAAAGACAGAGACTTTGTCTCTTCGTTTCCCAAATGCCAATTCTTGACTTTAAACAAACAATACCAGTTAGACAGGAGTTAGTCCATTAGGTGTTTTTCCTCCCTGTGCAACTTCCTAACGTTAGACATCGCGGTTATAGTTTCTCCACAGTATGGCTGCACATACTGGCTTGACAAAAGCACCCACCCTGGACCCTCCTTAGAAATATTGTGTGAAAAACAAAGAAGACTGAAGTTTAAGAAGGGAAATAGGATTTCAGACACAAGTTTCTCAGGCCAGACCTGGGCATGGTGGGGACTGGAATAGAATAATCTGTTTGTTTTGGGTTTTTTTAAGAATACAAAGGAAGTACTAATAAGTTAGCTCATGACGTGGCCAAAATTCTGTGTCACTTATTGTCTCCTCTGAACTGTTCAACCTTCCCCCAGTCAACACACACCTTTTCTTTTTCTCCCACCATTGTAATTTAAAATAATCATAGAATCATAGAATGGTTTGGGTTGGAATGTACCTTAGAGATCATCCAGTTCCAACCCCCCCTGCCATGGGCAGGGACACCTTCCACTAGCCCAGGTTGCTCAAAGCCTCATCCAGCCTGGCCTTGAACACCTCCAGGGATGGGGCATCCACAGCTTCCCTGGGCAACCTGTTCCAGTGTCTCACCACCCTCAGAGTAAAGAATTTCTTTCCAATATCTAGTCTAAATCTGCCCTCTTCCAGTTTAAATCCATTACCCCTCATCCTGTCACTACATGCCCTTGTTAAAAGGCCCTCCCCATCTCTCCTGTAGGCCCCCTTCAGCAACTGGAAGGCCACTATAAGGTCCCCCCAGAGCCTTCTCTTCTCCAGGCTGAACAACACTAGCCCTCTCAGCCTGTCCTCATAGGGGAGGTTTTCCAGCCCTCTGATCATCTTTGTGACCCTCCTCTGGACCCACTCCAACAGCTCGATGTCCTTCTTGCGCTGATGGGCCCAGAAATGGACACATAATATACTGTAAGAGTTTGTTTCTTGTGCTGTATTGCCTCTGGTATCAAATGACCTGGCCTAAGCAGTTGTTTTAAAACCTTTGCCTCCTGTATTGAGATTTCCTTCTTCTTTCCTTTAAAATATTATCCTACATACAGTTTCAATTTTGTATTCAAAGCTCCGCCTAAGTACATTTTATCAGATTGTTCAAACAAATTTATTTATTAAACCAAACAGGCAGGAAATTGTATTAATGCTTAGGCTATACAGTGCCATTTTATTTGATATATAAACTTAGGATCATAGAATCATAGAATGGTTTGGGTTGGAAAGGACCTTAAAGATCATCAAGTTCCAACCCCCCTGCCATGGGCAGGGACACCCTCCACTAGGCCAGGTTGCTCAAAGCCTCAAATTGATTTCTCCAATTAAAAAAATAGATGCGCAGAAATTAATAACAGTGAGATTCACCGATGCACAAGCGCAGCTGCAGAGATGCACCAGCTGGGGACCTCACAGCAAGTGGCATGTCAGTGAGCTGCCCAAGAGATGTACGAGGTCACTCTGTGCAGCACAAGCTGCAGGGAAAGGCAGCCCCACTGTAGCACAGCAAAGTCCAGAATGGGGCAGGGCAAGGAATGGGAAAGAGAGGAGATGTAGAAGACAAGCAAAAGTGAGTTTGTGGAACATTTTAAATCTGGGAGGCTGTGCAGGATTTGCACTGCTAATAAGCATCATGAGAAGCATTTGTGACACCAGATGTCAAACATTTACCTGAAGAGCTCAGAAGTTTGGCTTCTCTAATATCTCTCTGGGAAAGGTGAAAAGGCTTCCCCAGAAAAGAAGGGAACCTAAGCGGGTACACAAGTCTCTGGGCTGCCCTAAGTGAAAGTCTGTTTCCCTCCCTCTGTTGCCTTCAGTGCCCAGAGACACTCACCTCCAAACTGGGGCACCCAGGTGAGAGGCTAAAACTTAGTACAGATACATAGTCCCCAGAACAATGACATCTGTGAGGGGATATTGGAAGTCTCCTTTCTTGTGATCATGTCAGAAAAATTAACATTTGAGGAGTCTCTTTCTTCTGTTTTCAGATTAATATTTACTGTGAGGTTTCTCTGTCTCTTTAGAAAAGTCTAAAAATGCAGATCCTCAACCCAGGTATCTTATTTTAAACTGTGCAAAATAGCTTAGAAGCGTAAGTGTAAAAAAACACTCCATAAAGATCATGTTAGTCACTTTTTAAAATCTCTCCTACCAGCCCCATCCCTTAACCCCAGCTACTACAGCTTAAACCAATGTGTATGATGTGTGTGAACCACAAAAGCAGTTTTGAACAGCTCATTTCCAGTAGCATTTACAATATCCATACACATGCAGAAACAACTACTTCTCATACTGACAATGTCTCTTTGTGTTTAATTACACTTTCAAAATATATTTAAATATTTTTGAAAGGCTTTGATGCAAACCTTATACCATACTTGAAGCTGCTGTAATACTAATCGCTTATGCTATGGCGGAACCGTGGCTTGTAGGAGGCACAGTAATCAAAGCCCTGGGCTTTGCCATAAGGCTGCATCTGAACTGGTAAAGACAGAAAAGGACTGCTGAGGGTCATCACAAAAGGCACGCCGCTGGCAGCCAGTTTGCTGAGGGTTTGCAAGTACAAGTCTACACCTTTTTCTGGTGGTTTGACTTCAGATCGCAGAGCAACTCTCAACAAATTTACTACCATAGGCTTAGCCAAAGCACAATTCCCTGTCCCAAAAACCTCAATACCTAAAGAGCTGCGTCTCACAGGCTGCTGCAGTTGGGGAGTCTCTTAAACAGAAACCTTGAGAAGTGTCACAATGTGGAAACGTCACATTGGCTCCAAGTCTATCTTGTTTTGAACCTATTTGCTTTAATAGTCTCCAGTCTGTGGCCCACAAGGAAATGTCCACTCCCAGACCACCTGGCATAGCTCAGACCAAAAGCCCCACATAGTTCCAATCCAAGTGGACAGATGCCCAGAATTATGACACCACCAAAAGCAGAGTCCTCCAGTGCACAGCAAAGCTTGGGAACCACACAACAGGGTATATAGATACCTGCAATTGCTGTGATAGCTAAATGGCTAAAGGCAATAATATTGCATGAATAACAACAAATGTAAAAATTATTCCATTGAAAAAACAAAAAATATATTATCTGTTTGAAATGACTTAGCTGACAGAAATGTGAGCAAAGAACTCTAGAGGACACTGTGTTTGCTTTTTGTTTTTAAACAGCTCCAACTTTGAGGAAAATATAAGAAAGAAGTATTTTTTCTCTTTCAGCTCTTTACAGGAACTTTCCTTTCCTTCACTAACCCTTTTTGTTGTGCAGACTTAATTTACTTTACAGGACAGTTAACTCAGCCTTTTCTTGTTTCAGTGAATGTTGCCACCATTTTTTTCCACAAGAGATGTTTTCTATTTTTGGCTGAATTTCATGATGAAGAGTAAATTTTTCTGAAACCTTGACAATAAGAACTATCTCATTTTAAAAGTCCATTTCCCATTTCTGAATGTTAATTGATTTCCTTCATTGAACATTGAGTTTCTTTCTGCTTTTTTGTTGTTGTTGTTGTTGCTGTTTTTGCAAACGTAAGAGCATTTTTCTTCCAGTCAAAGACAAGGAAATCTAGTTTGGCATCTTTCCCCCCCACTATTTTCTCCCACAGTTTGTAGGATTTGCAAGGGAAGTAAATGAGGAACAATTCTCCTTTTACTCTGACTTTTAGCAATATGTTCTTTTCTTTAACTGATGGGAAATATGCTACACTGGGAAACAAGTGAGGGTGAGATTGGAAGAAGAAAATAGCGTGAGGTCGTTCCCTTTAGCAGGATCAACTGATGATAGAAGAAAATGAGGAAAAACTACATTCCTCTGCTTTCTTATTTTGCTATCTCCCTCTCTGAACAGCTACAGAGCTGATGCTTCTCTGTTCCCAGCTCATCTTTTGTGTCACATTTTGGATGAGTTTGGACCATTATCAGTTCCCTCTCTGGAGCCAGCATTGGGCTGACCTGCATTGAGGAACTTCTAGACAATTCCCCCTTGTCATGACACTGCATACGTCTGATTGAAAGCTCATTGAGATCAATAAGACTCCTTCAAATGAAGTCAACAGACTTTGCATCAGGCCCAAAATGTCATTCTAAGCCAAAAAAATGACTGAAAATAGCCCCAAGAGCTTCTACGTTCATTGTCTCTCAATGATTCCCACATGAAATATGCTCAAATTATAAGTAAAACAATTTACCTCTTCCTTCCTTCCTGACTTAAAATATCTGCCTGGCATTTTAAGACATCTTGTGTATTTTCTACAACCAGTCTGAAAGTTCAGGAGGTCAAATTGTGTTATGCTGGTAAAAGCATAAAGTTTCATCATCGACATGATATTTCTGCAACTTTCAGCTCTAGAAGGAAAGAAGGAAAGAGGGAAAGAAAGAAGCAAGGAAAGAAGGACTCATCACAGTCCTCTTTGTCGTCTGTTGCTATGAGGCTTCCACATGAATGACTGAACAGACAATTCTGAGTGTCTTTTATGCCATGAATAAATTGTCAAAGTGTGTTACCAACAGAGCTGAGCAGGTCTCCAGTGGGTGCAGTAAAGAGTGCCAGTCAAACCATGCCCTGTCCCCTGGCCTAGGAGCAATGGTATATATATTATGGCCCAATTCTCTCACCATGTTTGTGCTTGCAAAATGAAGGCTGGGCAAACTGTAGCAGGAATCCATGAGGCACTGTGTGTATACTCTTTTCAGCGGAGATTTACTGAAATGCCATAAATCAAGCAACTTGGGAAAATTAGAAGAGGTGATGGTAAAGAAAAATTAAAGAAAGGAGATGGAAAGAAATATGATAAAAGAGAGGCAGAGTTCAAAGAAGAAACTAATCTGTGAGTAATCAGTACTGCTGGTATTAGTTGCCTGGTGGTGCTGCACTAAAATCTCTCTTTAGCAAAGAATTATGAGCAGCTTTAACTGAAGTAATGTTGTCTTTGACAGGCTGACGGCCTTGGTTCAGTGCTCCCCTAGGCAATAGCATATATTAGCAGAGAATTTTTTTAGTGAGCCCCAAGAGTGACTTTTTTTCCCCTCCTATGGTTTAGCTTGACACTTCCAAAGCTTTTCACAGGATTGTAAATTTTATCCCAACAGAGCTATATGAAGAACTCGTACCAGCCAACTCGCACATGTGGCCAGCCTTTGCTGTCTAGAGGTTACACAGAAAACGCCAGTGAAAGGTCTGTGTAAAGACAGGTCAATCAATTATGTTACCATGATTGATTTCCACTGGCCTTCGATCCCATGTATAAGTAGCTTACGCCTATTCACACGGGTTTCTGTGAAAGAAAAGCCAAGTGTTACTGCCTCTTCCTCTGTATGATTATTGTTATACTAGATATTTCACAGTGCAAGTAGTTAGTGTTACTTTCATTCGCTGTTTTGACAAGCAGAGAGCTGGTGCGTTCACCTGTCCCAGAGCTGAGCAGCAGGTTCCTAACCTGGTGCTGCTGAGGGATATACGGAAACAAAAGACTTTTCTGTCTTTAATGATTTTACTGTATTACAGGTAATTCACTGGAGGAAAGAAAAGAGTCATGTGGAATTAAGCATATAGGCTGAATAGACAGAGGTTTTGGTATCTGATAAACCCTGATCTTTGATAAATGCAGATATTTTTAATCCTGGAGCTCAAAACAAACCTAAAACTCCCATAGATCAAAGCATTCAATTGAAATGAATGCACAGTATGCAATGTATTTCCCTTTGCCTCAGATGAAAGGTCTCAGCCTATCCTTTGTACAATGCTCAGGGTACTTCAGGGTCTTTGAAAGTTCTCCATCAATCTTCTCTGACAGGCCCCATGGCTGCTGGTGAATCATCACTGTTAGATAAGACTAGAATCTTTATATGAATTTTAATTACTGCTTTTGGCATTTAGGCACTGCACAAACACCAAAGCCAGGAATACAGTCAGGCTACCTACATGCTGGAGTACCAAACTCATTCTGTTATCTCATAGACATTTTCATTTAACCTTCAAGGAATCTAGGGGTTTCCATTTAAATTATATTTCTACACTGTCTCTCCAGATACTTCCTGATCATTCACCCATCGCTCCCCTTTACACCCTGCATCACTGTCAAGGCTTCACTGAAGTTCTCCCAGGTAGAAGCAGAGTGGCAAGTGCTACAGTGGAAAGAGAAGTATTCTACCCTGTGATAGTGTAAGGTATAATTTGTGGCAACTCAAAAACAACTCATCAACTTCATTGTAAACCAATACATTGCTCTCTCTTGAAATATCTGGGTTTTTCTTTTGTTATTTTTCTGTCTGAAGAAATATACCACAAAAATAGAGAGAGGTTTTCGTAGTTGTTCATTTTGATTAATATCCCTAGGCAGCAAAAAAGGAATAATTTCTCTCACTTTATATTATTTTTAGACTGACTTCCTATGAAAGGGAGGCTTAAGTGGTCACACTTACTGTCCATCTGCCTTTTCTTCTGTTGAGCTTTCTGTCTCTCCCTCTTCCTCAACAGATTTTTGAGATCACTAGCCACATTCAGTCAAATTTGACAAGTGGCATCATAAAATCAGTAGTGGATACCAAATCAGAGGACCCACTGAGGACATGACAGCAGCTAGCTGACCAGCCAGTATGTGAATGCTGCCTGGCCAGTCAGTGTGCTCAGCGAGCAAGGCACCCCTGCACAGGCTGCCAAGTAAGAGAGTCTGAGGACATTGCACACGTGATGTGTAAGACATCTGAGCATCTTCAGGCACTGATGGAATACTTGCTAGTGCAATGTATCAAACCTCTAGAAGATTGTTTACTTGATACATAGCTGTACACCAACATCTGTGTTGCTATGAGCATGAGGTATTTGCTGCTGGATAGAACAGTGTCCTACACTTGGTTAAGGTTAGGTGAGCATTTGCTCTGCATCTGTTCTGCCAAAATGCCATGCACAGGCAGCAGGGAGGAAAGCTGCCTTTGCCTTGCCAGAGAGAAGAGATTCCTCTTTTCCTGGAAGCAACCGAGCTGGAAAAAACACCCCCACTCTCAAGCAGACAGTCATTCAGTCCCTGACCTAGGAACAAGCTGGAGGTAACACACATCTCTCAAAGGCATAGCATAGTTTTCTGTGCAGCCCCCATCTATTCATATTCTGATTCAGCCTGAGTTTTCTCTGGTTTAAAATGTTCTGTGTTCCAGTGTGTGCTCCAGTAAAACACTTTTCCTGTTGTTCAATGTCCATCTGCTCTTGCTAACATTTTTGTTTTAAATAAATTATTTGGGCAGAATCACCACAAGGCTCTGGGACCCACAATATTGTCAGACTTTTCTTTTTGTTAGTTCCTACCTTCCATATGCATCACTTACCTGCTAGTCAGGGACTGAGAAATCAGATAAAGTCCTTGGGTGCTACTGGATGTAGTGAGAGACAAAGCAGGAGGAATGAGTGGCAGAGGTAGTACTGAAGGATTGCTGGCATAGGTTTCTCTCAGTGTCATCTCCTCCTTTGCCTCCCTTGTGAGTCCCAACTGCCTTCCAAGACGAAAAATCCAAAACAAAATGCCAGTCTGCACAACAATTCCTGTTGTTCCAACCTGGTCACAACAACTCCCGGAAATACCTGTAAACATTTACAAAATGCGTGCATACTGTCAGCAGAAACCCTTGTAGCACACAGAATTTGGAAGATGAAAGAAAATAAAGTAAAATTTTAGGGCAGAAATGCCCAGGGGCAAAACCAGACATAGATTTTTTAGGTGTGGGTTTTTTTAATAGGCTACTATATTTCTTCCTGGAGAAAGAATAACCTGGTTTTGTTGCTGCTACTCTTTTGACACAATAATTATTGACAAGATGTTGCAAGCATCTGGGGGAGAGAGTTCCTTTCTATCAAAGGGCTAAATATGGGAAGAAGGCAGAATAGGAACCTAAAATAATGGGCTTCCAAAAAAGCTGAGGGAGCAGGAATAGATGGAAAGTAACCTGAGAGACATGACACATCAGAAAAACCGGCAAATTGGAAAGGGGAAAAAAAAAAAAAAAAAAAAAAAAA
>WKFP01012727.1:27436-55667 GCA_011057875.1 Pterocles orientalis | reverse complement strand
AAAAGAGCTTTAAAAAAAAAAAAAAAAAAAAAAGAGAGAGAGAGAGCTCAAGGCTACATAAAGCAGCAGCACTCCCCAAGGATGAAGGCCTTCTGAGAGACACCTGCCACCCAATTTAGACAGGTAAACCCCCAGAGATGCTTCTTTGCCCATGGAGCTGTATGTTCAAGGCCAGGTATTCCACCCTTCTTCACAGTGAGCTTTCCCATTGAAATTGCATTGATTCGGTGACTATCTCTTAGTCCACGTAAGGTCATGTACAGAGTCTTGTACTCCTCTTACACTTTTCAGCCTGGTTCTTTCTCTTTGCACAACATTACAGTGACAGTGGTAATAAGACAAAAGATGCTCAAACTCTGTAAGAGTGGAGAATGAAGGGGAAGCAGGAGATTAACTCTTCCTATAATGTACAAACATTTCTGGAGAAAAATTAGAGGTCATTATAAGACAAACAAGAGCTCAAATCTACATAGTTTGGTTTCCAAATGGGCAAACGTGGAGCACTTCTCAGGGAATGGAGAGGTTAAACAGCTGTCAGGTGACACAGCACCCCAGGAAACCCATGAGCATTTTAAATAGCCAACAGGACCCAGCGAGATGCCATTGTCCCACTTGTCCCACGGGAGAGAGATGTGACAGGAGAGGCAGCTTGACAGATGACCCCTGAGGTCACTGCTACTGACATGCAGACATGAGTTTCCAATGCAGATCAGCTTTGTGCCAGTACATAGCCCAGACATTTTATTTTCTGGAAGAGAGGGAGAGGAGTGGGGGCGTTGCAGACAAAATTGCGGCAAAAGGTCTTCTGGGAGGCAGCACCTCCTGCACAGTGCAGAGAGCAAAGGCATTTTTGGGGCAGTGACCTTTAAGAGTAGCAGAGACACTGTGGCAGAAACAGCAAGTATAGGTAGACTATTAAGGGAACATTGTCAGATTAAATATCATATGTTCTAACAAATTGGTTTGCCTGTGTTATAAAGAGATTATTAAAATTGAAAGAGTTTTAAAAAATCTAATTTACTCTCCCCTGTCTAAGGTGTTTACTTCCTGCACTGCTCCCAGCTTGCACTATTAAACTAGACTAGTCCATTTCACTTTTACAGATAGTTTCTGGTTGATTTTATTTTTGGACTCTAATTCTATCTTATTACAAATTGCAATAAAGCCTTGAGGCTTCTCAACAGGTCCTGGTGCTTTTGTGCAGAGCACTATACAGACAAAATAAATAGCAGCCCACAAGCACAGACAGAAACAGGCTTTTACAGATGAAACAAAGGGGTAAGAAAGAATGGGACTGCAACAAGACAATGGTGGTAACAACATATACATTATATTGTATATAACCATTTATATTGTGTTTGCCTCATATTGTGAATATTGTATATTTGTTGAAAATATATATTACGTATATCACATCTAGCCTACTATTAGTTATAATCAGAGTCCACTGTTTTCTTCATTCAGCTGTCAGTCACAAGACTACCACCATCTAAGTTATATTTTGTCTTAGAACACAGGAAGACCAAGGAGAAAACTGCCTTGCCTCAGGGGTAGCCCCCCATATACTAGATGCTACTCTAGGGTAAATAACATAAAAAATATTTTCAACTTACACTGAATAAAACTATTTCTTTTTGCTTCTCTTTAAAAAAAAAATTGTCTTATTTTTAAAAGACCTAGAGTTGAACACTTAGTGGACAAAAACTCTTTTGCAATGTTGAATCTGAGCCCCTCAGTAGTATGTACTGCATGAAAGAATAAGCCAAGAAAAAAATTACCAAAATTAAGAGCTCCAGACATAGCTTCAAAGAAGAATAAAAAGCAGCTAAATACCATCACAAGTTGCCTGTTTTCCTAAGGCAGCCACTAACTTCTGTCTCTCCAGATTTCAACCACCAGCATTAACTAAAGGAGTTCCTCACTGATGCTTCTTTATTTCTCCGTCTTCATGAATAGGTTAGCTTGACAGGGAATGGAGGAAGAGCTATCTTCCATTCACTATAATTTAGAAGTAAGGCAAATATTTCAGAAAACATACTTTATCTGAGTGCCTATGCTAATACTGTCACAGTACTAAAGCAATAGTGAAAGTAGCAAACAAGGCTGAGGGCTCTACTGATGTAAGGAACAAAGAAGTGAGAAGTCCTTCATTAGAACTGTTGAAATATTAAGGTAAAAGAAAACAGTGTGAGATAGGAAGCTTGGAAGAATTCACAGCTGTATAATTAATACAATTTTCTGGTTGCCACCTGCCAAATAGAAGATTTAACAGTGTTTCTATGAGAAGGATAGCTCATAATATGGACTTGGTGTATGCGGTAACAGCACAGAAAAAACTTCAGTGTGCCTTATTACTAGGTTTAGCGAGTTCAGCTAAATCTACAATGAGAAGAAATCATTTGATTATGCATGAACTCCTTTCAGTGTTGGGAAACACTAGAAAAATGCTAGGTACTAATAAATGTTTAGTTAGGAGCAAATATATTGCTGGCAATAGAAAAGTGAGCTTATTCACTTAGGACAACAGTGATATGTATGACTAGAGCAGGTTTGCTTGGTTGCATTCACAAAAACTGGCATAAAGCAAAAGTAATGATGTTACAGTTATTCTCACAAGCAGATGCTTAATAAACTATGTCATGTAGGTAGTTTCAATTTATACACAAGAGAAAGATTCAAATAAAAAATAGCTATTGTCAGCTACCAGTGTTTCAACTGCTATTAAAATTCACAGCATCTACTCTGACTGCAGGTGTAACAACCACCTAATATAATTTGTTAAAGTATTTGGCTGGAAGAAAAAAATCCTGGAATATACAGACCTGAAGCATCTAATGCTGAAGCCACTTCGTACTGAAGAGTTTTCAAATGTTTTATTTTTTCCCAGCTTCACCTCCATATGTTACACAAATGAATAAACCTCAGCTGTTGATTTTGTGTGGTGGATTAACCTTGGCTAAGGGCCAAACACCCAGCCATCCACTCACTCACCCCCCCCCACCTCAGTGGGTCGGGGAGGCAACACAATAAGGAAATTCAGGTTTTTTGATTGCTTAGCAGTTACCTGCTTGACCATGGTCTTCATGGGCTGCAGAGGAAAAACCTGCTCCACCATGGTCCTCCTCAAGGGCTGCAGTGGAGTCTCTGCTCCAGCACCAGGCTTGCCTGGACTAGCTCTCCTGCTTCTTGTTAGTCTGGTGTCCTACGACAGATCTTGCTTCAGTCCTCAATCAGCATTATTACACCAACTTGTTGCATACTCTTCCCTGAGCCCAGGCATTCATAGCAGATACACATTTCTGGGCCTTTCCTCTCACACTGTCTCCAGGCAGGAACCTTAGTTAAATCTCTTTACAACCCCAGCTGCTGGTCAGATTGTGGGGGGGAAGGAAAGCTCCCCAATGTTGTCTTCCTAGAATAACCTCATCCCTAGACCTCTGCCACCTGCCCTGGGACCTCCTGATTTCCACTCTTCACAGGGCCCCTTCAGCCCTATTTTTAAATTCTGTGATTTACCAGGGGACCCATACATAGGAGGATTTTAAGAGTATCACATGATCCTTAAGCATTAATACTGACTATTCAACAAAAGTACCAGCCTGATTCACACTCCTTCCTTTTATTTGCACAGGCAACTCACTATTCAGTAATGACTTCAATCAGCTTTAGATCACACATCCACAAGGATCTAGGAGACACAGGTGTTTGAGCTCTCCCTTCATCTTTTCTTCATCAGTACAAAGAGCATTTGTACTGCCTTTTCCCCACCCAACTTGTTAAATATCACAGGTCATACAGAGAGGATGGAGAGGTTATTAAAGTGGTGGAGAGAAGAAAAAGAAGGGAGAAAAGGCAAGTAGATCTGCTAATATACTTTTTAATATATGTAAAGATGCAAGGCTGAAGGGCCCTGATCTTAATCCTAGAATCAAGACTATATAGGCACAATCTGAGGCATTCTGGATGAATAGTTGGCAATTATCTGCCCACAGAAAGCAAATACATCAGAGGGTTTCATTCTAGCTTGTTGCCGCTGCAACAGTGGTGCGTATGGGAAAAGGAAGAAAGAGGATTAGCTAATTGTTGACCTTAGTAGTCATTCAGTTACAGAGTAGGTTGGAAACATACCCATAAAATGTTTTTTCTTTTGAAAATTAAGATTTCTCAGTCCAAAATTGCTGGGGAAAGATTGACATCTCTGAATTTAAAAAAAAAAAAAGGCTGTAATAATACCTTTTAATTATTTTTCTTTCAAAATTATAATTAACATACACAATGTTCAGGTTTTATGTTCAAACTGAAATAGTTCTGGTTTGTCAAATGAAATATTTTCATTGACTGATTTGCAAAATATAATTTTATTCCACTTCAGAAATATGTCACTTGTTTTCCACACAAGATAATTTACTAAACAAAAATGTCCTTAATTCAAGAAAAAGGGAAAAATATATTTTAAGAATTTGTCCTGAGCATCATCTTTGTATTTCTGTTTTACTTTTCTGATTCTCAATGCTCTTACTAGAGTAAAATGCAGACAAATCTTCACTGGTTTTGCTTTTCTCCATCTGGATTTTTGTCAGAGCCTGCCTGCTTATTTTTAAGCTGGTATTCTAGTTTTGCAGTGGAGGAAGGGAGGGCAGGATGAAATTTATAACAGCATTCTCTTTGGGGTGTTGTTCTCATAATGAACACAAATTGGTCTCATTTATCATCTTGTGATGTAATCATCTCAAAGCCTTTCCTATCCTCATCCCTATAAAGTAGCTGTTTTGCTGTATTGGATTATAATGACAAATGACAAAATCTTCTACATGACTTCAAGCATTACAAAATTCTGAAGGGATTGTTACTCTATAATGCCACTAAGGCTTTCTGATAGAGGTAGTCCATGCTGAAAGCTGCAGTTAGAAGTATTCAGTATACCAATAACTTACCCACACAATGTTGGCTCTCAGGGGGCAAAAAAAAAAGTCCCCAAAACCTCAGTTGTTTTTGAGACAACCCAAAACACCGCAGGGAGTAAATTGTGGTTACATGCTACAGCCGAATAGAAAATAAATCCAGCAGTTCCAATTTTGGGATGTTTGATTCAATGAACAAAACTCCGTTGGACTTTTCAATATATCAGTGCTCACAGGTTACAAGAAACATGGAGTTATCTGCAGGATTCATTTGCTTTCCGTCTTTTGGAAGCTGATAAATCTATTCCACTCACTTAGGGCTGCTGAAACGTGCAGAGCTCCAGTAAGAGCTGATGGAAGAAAAGGGTGTTCAGCAATGCAGAGACATGTTTACCATCTCTCAGGAACAAACCGTGTTGCTATTTTGAGTAGAAGGGACAGAAATCCTCCCCAGGGTTCCAGGAGCAAACTTTACCATTTCATGTTTCCCCACAGTATCCTAGCAATTTTAAATTTGCCACAGACTGTTTGTGAATAGGTAAGCACAAAAATGATACACACAGTGGACATAAAACGCTTAGTCTGCGGAGCACAAGATTTGCCACACAAAGGTACTTTGGGAAAAATCAAGTACGGCTCTTTGCATAAACTGACAAGTATCTGTTCAGGTCCTCAGGTCAACAAGTACCCTCAAAGAAGTTGAGGTCTGATTTTCTTCTGTCTTCCACAAGTTTTTTGCTAGAGATTTCCATCAAGTTCTGTGGACTCTTGTCTCCTTATGCATCAGTGTAAAAGAGATGAGTCAGCTTTCTTATATCGTTTTCTTCATTTATATCCTCCTTTCTATAAATGATGAACTACTCAAGTGACTAAGAGACTGTACTGTTTTCTTTATTAAAATGAATGGTAATACATTTAAAATATACTTAATCTAAATCCCATTGGAACACATAGTTCCCATTGAAATATATTGCAAAAAATATATATAAATTTCCACTCTGCATTTAAAGAGTTTTGCAGGCCTAATCAACCCTGACTATACATTTTCTTCATCTCTTCACAAGATTAAAATAAAACAGTAACATAATGCTGTTCTCTAATTATGTCATTGGCCTGAAATCAGCTACCAGCTCCAATGAGTTCAGTGAATCTAATGGTAACAAGTACTGTGGAATTTTTTATATTGTTACAGAAGTAGTTGACACAAAGAAAGTTGACCCTTTATCACCTGAGGAAGAAAACTAACCTTGAGTAAACATAGCAGCAAAACTCTTGCTCATAACTTACATGTTTCTTTTTCTACAAAAGTGATTGAACATTTTTTTTTTCCTACACTTTAAAGATTCTGCTTTGTGAGATGCCAAGCAGTGAAGCAATGGAAAATTGTGTCTTCCATGAAGTATCCTTTGTACCATGCTATTCTAGCATTTTTCTTTAGTGTTTTTAATACCATGCCAAGCAGCACATTGACAACAGTTGAGGATATTAAGAGATAGCAACAGGAGTACCATAGTTCCTATCTGACGTTCATCTGCTGCTACCAATGAGAAAGTTTCATCTCCACATTCCCCGAGTCCTTCAGTTCATTAAGCAGTATTAATACCACACAAATTCTAAGTGGACATCACAGAGGAAAATCACAGGCACATAACCTGGGGCTCAAAGCAACTCTGAGAAGTCACCCAGTCCATCCCCTGCCCCAACCCAAGTCACCTACAGGAGTCTTGGCAACCTATTCTCTAAACTGCTCCTTAAGCCCTGCCAAAATGGAGATTTTCCAGTTCTGCTGAGCATTTTATTGTTGGGCTTAAATATACTTAATAAATGCAAGATTTATCAATGCCTAAACTGAATCATGTTGACTATAGTTTAAATTCAGTACTGGAAAATATTCCTTCTCTTAGCAGAGACGCTATATACTTCAAGACTGTTACAATTTCCATCCAAGTCTTCTCTTAACCAAATTTATTCAATCTTTCCACAGAAGTCACATTTTCTAAATCTCCAGTTTCTCTTCTCAGGCTTTCCTGCAGCTCTGTGGGAAGTCCATGGGACCACAATGGGAACCTGTTACAAACTGTCAACAAATATTTGTCATATCACAAAAATGCATCAAAAATCCCTGTCAAAGTAACATCTGATTCAGCTGATTCTTGCCCATAAGGGACAGATACAAAAGCCTGCGTAGAGGAATATGTGAAGCATATCATTGACATTAATTTTTAACTTGTTTTTGCAAATTCACTTTGATGGGAAATATTTAATTAGCTACTAGGAAGTAAAGGGGAGTCAGGATCCAGGAAGCATGTTTTTGGATGACTTTCCGTTTTGGGGAGGTCACGTTCTGCTTGCTCCAGCTGGTGGCGGTGACAGATATTTGTCAGGGACCCCAGGCTGTTCTCAGCACTATACAGGACTCTCAAAGGGTACAAAGGGGTGAAAATACCTTAGGCATAAACAGAATCCCCAAATGCGAGTTCTGTGAAGACTGAAAACTATATCACTTCAGATTTTCATAACACCAAAGTATCTGTGGTGACAACGTCATGCTGTTCTCTTGAATCGGTGCACTTTTGTGAGAAATAAAATGTGTTTTGGCTATTGCTCAAGGTCCTAATATTTGGAATCCAAGGCATTTGGAATTCAAGCATTCATTCATCACTTTGATTTTGCTACTTGAGTTATGAAGGTACACTTATCTATCAATAAATTGCCCTTCATCTTTGGCTGAAAGCTCTGTATAAAAATTATGCCAAAACTAATATTTTTTCTTAAAATACATCTACTTTTTCAACTTCCGATTTTACGGCTGTCACACTTTTTTCTAGTAAGTGATTATCTGACCTTTCTGTAGAGGTTTTCTTTTATCAGGAGTAGTTTTTATGGTCAGTTTTATGGTTACAATGTATTCTTATTGTGACATTGAATCAAATAATAGTCATTTTGTAGCACAAGTACACAAAATTGAAATAAACTGGAAACTGACAAAATAGGTCTTTTTACGCATCTCTCCATGGCCTGTGCAAAACATCCCACTCATTCTCCAGGTTCTGACCATCTTCCTAGTGGCTGCTGGGGAAGATGGAGGGATGGAATCCCGTGATCCACTCTTGCCAGATCACAGACTTTTTGAGTCGCATCCACCCTGGGATTTGCAGCAATAACCATCTCAAGAGATCTGACACTCGCTCAACTCTGCTTTGTTCTTTCAGTTCCAATTGCTATTCAGCCACCAGTCAGATCTGATGCAAAGTGTAGTACTAATATTTTACAGAAAAGCCTTTCTTAAAACGAGTTATTGCTAGTTTGTTCTCCTTGGTCTCCTAGGAGATACTGGCAGAAAAATCCTCATGCCTGCTCAGATCAGGTGCTCTCATTCCTTACAGCTTTAATCCGCTTTGTCTTCTTAGCTCTCCGAAGAAGGTCAGAAAAACCTGAATTGACCCCTTACATGCAAAATTTCAAAATCCTATTACCTGCATTGTTTCAACACTTGGAAATTTTCATTAATTACCCTTCTGTGCCTCTAGTGTTAGCAAGAAGTGTCCTTTGGCTTGCCCACAGCTCCAGTAGTTGACAGATCATCAAAGATATGTTTATAAAGCTAATACTATAGCATAATCCCAGCTTCCATACCACAAGTGATGTCTCAGTACAGTATTTTTAAAATGTTTCCATTACTGCAGTGCATTGGGATTACCACAGCATTTCCAGATTCACGAAAAACACTTCCTATGACATTGGGTTTAGGCTCATATTTTATATTTTTATTTTCATGATTCCTCACCAGTGCCTAGTTTTCAGCTACTCTTCTCAGCAACTTTGAAAGTCAGTTCCTATTTCTTTCACTAGAACATTACTTTGTACCTAGATCTGTTTTCACAGCTGCGCCAGTGATATGAGATGGCAGGTCTGTGCAGGAAAGTCAGAACATCCTCACTGGGCAATGGGAAGAGCAGGTGCTGTATGATTGCCCACAACCCTTTACCAACAGAAGTAAAATTACCAATCAGATAACCACATGGCAGTGGAGGACAGAGTGAAATGTCTATAAACTTACTGGCCAGGGCGCTTGAAGGCCACTCTCTCTTAAGACAGTTTCTCTGATATTGCCTGCGTGATCACCCTGAGCAAGTCACCTGAAATCTTCACCATACACCAAGCATTGTGCATCTCTACACACTGCTATATCGAATCAAGATGAAAATGAACACTGAATCTTCCAGGGGTTGTTCCCCAGTGTCATACTCAAATCAACAATTTTTGTTATTTTGAAGAAATTTTAAAACCTCATCTCTTTCTTATGCACAAGCACAACTGGAAAAAATAGATACATATGGGACTTAAACTGCTACACAGCAGTTGGAACACAGCAGTGCAAAGTAGAAGTTGTTTGTCTAGTATCAAAGAGGGCTTAGCACATACAGTTACCAGACTTAAACTGATGCAATGGTAGCTGGCACCAAAAAGAGAAATAAATGGAAGTCAGGATAATAACTTCCTAAACGACATAGATCATGTCACAAGAGCACATCTGACTACATCTTAGCTGAAGCTGGTAGCTGTCACCAGCTGGGAGGAAATATTATCCACTAACGCAAGAAGGGGTTTGCAGGCCAGGATTTACAGACATTCTCTCTCACTTTGCTACAAACACATAGCAGTTTCATCCAAATCACAGTTAGAAACACTGTAGGCTTTCCCAGTGTCATCACCAAAGTTGATCTGATGCTTCACAGAGTACTCCTGCTTCCTTCAACAAAGTTTGTAGAACATTTGACCAACTTCCAAAGACAAATGCTACATAAAAGCCAGATTTCAATACTTGTGGTAGAAGGTTTTATTCTTGAAAAAAAAAAAAAAAAAAAAAAAAAAAAAAAAAGAAGAAAGAAGGTGGGTCTAGATACTTGATAAATACATTTTGATACATTATGTGGGGTTTATTTAGTTCAGTTCTTCACTATACTTAAAACAAGTTATGTAAATCACCTGTTTTTAAAATGATGGAGCACATGAATATGACTTTTGAGGCCTAGATCTAGCTATATGTCGTAGGAATCAAAAACCAAAGTGTTTCTTAAGTGAATAAATATAATGATAGTGCAAAATTATTGTGTAGTTCAAAGCAACTGCAGAAAAACTGCTATTGGTTGAACTCGTTATGGAAGTTGGAAATGAGAAAATATCTTTCCTCAGTTCTTCTCAGCAAGCTCCTGAGTTTTTCTCAGCAATTCAAAGAGCCACACCATTAGGTCATGAAATCAACAGCTTGGCCTTTCACGCCATGGCATGTAATGTGTTCAGTCTTTTCACCTGATGATGTGTTTCTAGGAAGCGAGCAGCCAAACCAGACCGAAACACTGATATTAAGAAAGGACTGCTGGCTTTTCAGGTTAATCCCAGGAACTTCAGTAAATCTGTATGGCAATGAAAGATTATTTCAGGTCACACAGACACGTGAACTCTCAGTAGCGTCGTCACCTTAGGCTGAGGCTGCTGCATCCATTGCCTCATCACGGTGCAGTCCAGACATGCCTACTAGAATAATCTGCCCTAGTGCAAAAATTAGTGTCGTACTGAAGGTTAATGAAAAATGGACCTCTCCCTGCAATCTCTCAACCAGAAAGAGGGAAAATAATACAATAACAGAAGCACAAATGCAGCCATCCTCAAAAAACATTTCGGATGTAGGCAGTAATGGCTGGAGGATGAGATCTACTTTGAGCAGGCCCAGCAGCATCCAAAGCTGTAACAATACATAATTTGTGTGACCAACTATCTTATCCTCAGGACTGTGGAAAACCTCAGGCGTACACACTGAAGTCTAGTGCCTTTGTGCACTTAGACCTGAAATTCTTCACAAAAAAGACACCATCCTGTTTGAGTTTTGCAAAGAAATTGGAGGCATGTGTGCCAAATGTGACGGACAGATCCAAAAATGACATGCTTGCGTATGGTGGTAGGTTGCTGGGTACACACCTATGTGCCTAAACAAGTGTTTGTGTACTCACACTGGAACAATGATCCTAACGGGCTGCAATTTGCTGGTTTGATACTTTTGTAACCCCAGAAGGTGGCATGCCTTATAAACAGCAGCAGTTTCTTAGTGTTATTCTTCATTCTTCACATTATGTCATATTATGTAGGGTTAAGACATATGAAGATATTTTCCACCTTCAAAAGTCAAAGGCAGCAGTAAAAAACAAAACCTGAATGTAATTATAAGCAATGTGAAGAAACATTACTGCAAGTTTTCTCATAGAAAGTAACTATATCTGGAGGTGGATTATCAAATCATTTGGTCTTGATTCTGTAAGTGGTTAATTGTGGTTGTTTAGGAAAAGCATATAAAATCTAAAGCAAATACTGAATATTTTGTTCTCTGATATGCTCCTACCCTTTGGCCATCAGAGCTTTAGGTCTTCCTGAAAAATTGTTTGCTCCTAGGCCATTTCACTTAACAGACATCTTCAGAAAATTATTCATAGCAACTTAAAGGTCTTTTTTCTGAGTGGTAGTAACTAACATATCCATCACTGCCTATGATAGTTCAGATTCTTTTTCCCAGAGGCATTACTTCTTGACTATCAGGTTGGATTTTAGTCTTCCTTTTCCTCAGACAGTCATTTGCTACTGTAATATCCTCATAGGTTTACAGGTGAAAATCTCCCTTTTGCTTATACCTCTGTAACTACTAGTGACCAGGAGCCTACAAGCACAAAGGTCTTTCAAGTAGAAAGACCTTTTGAAAATCAGAGGTTTCTACAAAACCCGTTAGCTGTGCAGGTAAAACAGATGTTAGAGACAGTACAAATGGCAAGTTGCAGTTCCTAGGCAGCAGCACACAAAAACTTTAAATTTTCATCATTTGCCTGCAGGCTAAAAAATGAGGTTGATAAATTATACCATTTTTTAAAACTATTGTGTTTTTGCTGTTTTTCAAGAACATGGATCTTCTTTTGAGATTTTAAGTTTGGTGTGTGTGAGAGACCATGTGCAGTTGGCTTACTCTTTTGGAGCTACTTTGAAAAGTGGTCTCACATAGGATAAAAATGCTTAAGAAGCAGGATTAACATCAGAACTTCTAGGATTATTACAAACTTTTAGAAAAATCAGACTATAGATATGTTTCCCAGAGAAGTTATTCTAAGATGCTACGTTTATTTTATTCACAAAAGAAGATTTTGAGAGCTAATTCTAAATTTTATTGCTTACAATTTCAAAAAAGATAAACCTCAAAACTGGACATTATTGACTATTAAACACTGTGAATAATGAACAAGTCAATTTTGATTCCTTTGACACACAATTTAGATAAGAAGAAACTTCTGTATATGCTTTTTATCATGTAGAAGTATGAGTTGGATTTCCTGTTCACTGTGAAAAACAGATCAGCATCACTATTTTTAAACAGTCTCTTCCTAATATTTTCATAGTGAGCAACATTTATTTTAATCTTCTACACATGACCTTTGTTGAGATGAACCAGTATTTCCATAAAACCATGTCTTTATATCTCTACCATTGACAAAGAATATTGAGAACCATTTATACTAAGCTAGGAACAAAAGCTTTGCAATACAAAATTAAAGTTATGGTCTGAAGTTATCAGGATCTTATCAAATACTAGGAGGTAATTGGAAAAAAAAAAAACAACCAAGCAAACAAATAAACCGATGGAAAAGTGAAAAGAGAAAAATACAAACCATAACTGGTACAGAGATACAAATCAAAGCAGAAAGATTTTTTTTGCAGGAAAATACAAACTCTGAGGTGAACTGGAGTAAAGTACCTCTAGACATAATCAGAAAGATGGAGAAGAAAAACAGATAACAGGTAAACGCAAAATAGGTGAAGAAAACAGAAAGAGCATTGGCCAGACACAGGCACAGCTATGCTCATGCTGCACTCAAAGAAAGGGCCACATGCAGGGGGATAGTTCTCATCACACTCCCACCAAATTTAAGCAAATCATTTCACTGGAAGGGAGTCTGTGGAACATGTCACTTGATGCTGTCCACACCTAGCTGATACCTAAAGGATTTTCACTTATAGCCCAGGAAATCAAGAACCAGCTGCTCCTACACAGACTTCTGCCATCCTATACAGTCATCTGCAGAGGGTGCAAACATGTGACTGATGTCAAGCAGGCAAGCCAATGCCTTAGTCTCGCCCAGAGAAACTTTGGTGTTGTGTTCTGCACATGGACACCACCTACACCTGCCAGGGCGGGTGCAGAGTTATCTCAGGACATAAGCCTGCTTCCTGGCTCTGAGATGTGGAGACTGACTCACTGCTTTGCAGTGCATTTTGTTTCACAGATTCCAAAGATGGTGATGGTGAAGGAAAATGTTTGTTCTGCTGCAAAACCTACCAGCATCTGGCCCTCCAGGTGCTGCAAGAGCCATGTTTTTAATACCTGCCCAAATCATTGAGGAGACACTTGACAAAGTAGTGCTACTAAAGTGAATGGTGTGGACGTGATTAACTGGTCACCAAAGAGAGTGAGCGAAGGGTTCACTAAACGATACAGAGCACTGGCCCTATCTGACAGGCACTGTAAATAAAATTGAAATTATATTTCCACTCCTCTTAAGGACTTTTCACAGCACATCTTTAGTTCCCTAGAGAAACCCTTATTGCAATTTATTGCATTCTGGCTGTGGGATGGGAGCTTGTGTGCTTGCGCATGCTTGGACACTAAGAAAGGTAAAGTCTTGTTATCAGCCAACAACCACTTGCCTAATGTCCTCCATGGGGTAGACAAGGTGCTGTAGTTTAAAGCTAATATGACTGTATACTGGAATATTTTATTCCAGTTATATTGCATCACCTCATTTCAAAAGCCTTAGTGTCATTTAATGAGTACAATTTTTTCAAACAGCTTTTTTTGAAAGGTTCACTTACCCAGTCTTTTGAAATTCCAGCTACAGGATGTACCAGATGCTTCTGAACACTCACAGAAAAAGGAGGGTGGAAAAAAATTGAAACACACAGACTTAGTTAGCTTTGTGCGGGCGATGAATGGCATTGTTTTGTAAACTCATAGAAATCTATAAAAGAGAGCTGAAAATGTTATCTAGGTTATTTCTTCACCCATGAGGATCAACCGTCTTTCCCGACAGATGTTGCTCCAACCTGTTCTTAAAGGCAATTTGACAGATTCCAGCATTTCTCCTGGCAATCTGCTTCAGTGCTTCACTGCTTTGTTAAAAGAATATTCCTCATCTTGAAGTCCATTCCTCAGTTAGTATTCCCTACCTTAGAAAAGCAGCAGATGCAGAAAATGATTTTGTCTTCCTCCTTGTAGCTGCTTTTTGGAGTTTTGAATTGGTGACCTGTGGGAAGATGAAAAAGATGGAGACTGTAGGAAAGGAAAAATATTCTGTAGCTGCCATGCCTTTATCTGGTTAATCTTGCATCTGCATGGTACTATAGTTTATGTATATCCTTTTCAAATTTGCTTGTCATTCATATTCTTATTAAATTCAACACCCGTATAAGCCTCAGCTCTGCAGCAGAGGCTGTGCCAGTACGCTACAGGATGATATGACTCCATGTATCTTAAGAGTAGTGCAATAGTTTATGCACATCATAACGTGCTTTTTGCTTTGCCACAACTTTATGACTCTTATTCAGTTGTGAGCTATTGTAACCAGTAGCCTTCTCTGCAGTATTTCTGCTTAGTCATCACTCTCTCTTCTGCGTCTGTACACAACTATCCCTAGCTATGTTTGCATCTCTCTTTGTTAAATTGCATTCTATCTTTCTCTAAGTCATTCCCCTCATCTGAGAAAAAGTTTAAAAACTCTAATCCTATCCTTCAACAGGTTTTCAGTCCTTAGGAGCTCCAGATTTAGTAAGCTCCTAAGTCTATTAAGTTCTCCTCAAAAGACAAACCTTTGCAGTCCTTCCAGATCCTAGTCTTATCTTCTGAACAGTACTTCTCCTTCAAAACAGTTTGGGAAGGAGAAAAAAAATCCCAAACTGCTGATGTTACCTGTATGTATAATACCACATTATATGTCTACTAAATTAAATATTCAGGTATGCTAGAACAATACTTATTGATTCAGTTCTAAGAACTAATCTAAAACCAGAGCTATCTAGGCAAAGATATATTTTGTTCCATCCCCAAACTACAAGTAAAGAAAAGTCTTTCCTGATATTTTTTCAGTGAGACAGTCCCTTGAAACCAATGAGAAAAAGGTTATTTTCAAGCAGTGTATGTGCTGATGGAGTAGCTGTTTGAAAGTAGGAGGAAAGAAAAAGCTCTCATAAAAAAAACCATGTCATGGACTTTTTTTCATTCATATGATGATTGGTCTCAAGTTGTAAGAATGATCTTTTTCATACACCTCTCATTCAATTTAAGAGTAATGCTTTCCTTTAGGTGCCAAGAGGACTGTGAGTACAGAGGATGACCTCACTTTTGAATGGGAAAAAAAAAAAAAGCTAATTATCAGTGCTAGACAAAACATTATCTACTTACAGTCAGATTCTACATGAAAATACCCTTTTTTTTTCATTGAAAGGTATTCAAAGGATAGATGGGCAAGGGCTTTTTTAACATTTAAAATGATCTCTTATGTATTCAGAGGCAATGATACATGGATGTTTGTCAGCAAATGGCCTAAGGCAGATCTCAGCAAGAAGGTAAAGAAAGAAACTTGACAGTTATAGAGGACCAAATATTATTTCAAACACTTTCAGGAATAAGCAAAATATTTTCTTAGACACACAAGATGTGTACAGAAGGCAAACCATGCACTGTATTTTTCAATAATTTAAGTGTGTGGCTTCCTTAACAGTGAGGGATGAATAAATTCTTCCTGGGTCCCATTTCTGTTCTTTCTACACAGTTCTACGGATAACTTATGGTTTTGCTATTCCTCCACAAACCCTTTTTCTGCAATTAAGAACATCAGTAGAAAGGAGAAGTACTGAGCTGAAACATTTGTTCCTCAGGCTGCAAGGAGAGAAGCCCTGCATTCACTGCAGAGCAAACGCATGTGCTGCTGCCTGTGAATGGAGTACACTCCAGAATAGACAATAGTCTCAAAAATAGACTCCAGAGGTATCCAAACCACAGTCAATTTATTTGAAGCTACTACTCATGATTTTTGTTTAGTACAGTCTAGTTCACCAAAAGGAATAACATTGTCCTGGTCAAAAACAACAGCAAGATGGCCTGTTCAAGAGGACAACTTGGATGCATTGAGGACAACTGGGCTGAAAAGGAGCCTGAAGATGGAAACAACTGGGTGTTTCTACTTAATATCTGAGTAGTGACAAACACAAATTATGTGTGAATGTAACTCCTGCTCTCTCTCTGTTGAACAGGATGAAAATCCTCTTTCTCTTGGGAAAAAATTCTCTGCACTCCTGCGGTAACGTCAGGACTTCTGGTGAGAGCAGTGCTCATGGTCAGAGCAGGACCACATCCTGGGAGACTGCCATGAGAAATACACCTTCCATCAAACCTTTCCAGCAAGGGTACCACAGAATCACACAGAATCACAGAATGTTAGGGATTGGAAGGGACCTTGAAAGATCATCTAGTCCAATCCCCCTGCCGGAGCAGGAACACCAAGGGTCACTGAAGTACATCGCTTCCTGAACTTCCCCAAAGCATCCCAAAGAACTACTACCTTCAAGCTTAACTGAGAGTTACTGTAGCACCATTATTAATTTTAGGAACACCTAGCAGTCCTTCCAGCACTTTGGCTACACTTAGGATTATCACACTGCAAGTGAGAAACATATCTGATTAAAATGATAGTGGAAAGTAATAATAGAGGAAGTGGAAAAAGGAATATTCATGAGGCACAACGAAAGTTGTTATTGGCTTAATGTATGCCCCTTCTTAAAGCTTCTTTTTTTACATACTCAAGAAAAGCACACAGATGGTACCACACACTCATGAAAATATTTCAGTGTTTTCAAGGGGTGCATGGAAGATAAAACAAAGCAGCTGTAACTTTAAAACCTGATAATTTGAAAGATGTTGCTCTGTCATTATTATAACTCATAAAAAATGTATCGTTGCCGTAACAACCACCTTATCACGTGTGAGACTGCCTGAAAAGCTCAAGCTTTCTTTAATCAGTCAGATACATGGGCCCAAACCTGAAAATAATCTACAAACATTCACAACACTTTCCCTCTTTCTTGTAAAATGAACTTTAATGCACACAATTCCTTTTTAACAATCATTATTTTAAAAAATCTATAATCAAAAGAGTCTAATGGATTATCTTTTTCCTCCTAGGTAACAGAAATTTGTGTCCAGGAATTACTCCATTTCTTCAGATGGAATAGGGTCAATGAATGCATTCTGTGTACGTTCTCTTCACTGCCATTATTTTCCTGAGGCTCCACCATGTATCATTTGAATAACACTCAACATAAATCCCAGACGGTGGCAAGATTTCAAAATGATCTAATGCGGCAGCCCCTGCGTACATGCAAGCATTCATTGACAAGAATTGCATTTTAATGGCAGTAGAAGGCACGCCACCTGGCTCCATGTGATAAAAATCCTTCAGTAATGCAACCACATTTCCCAGTCTTGAGGGCCTGGGACAGATGGCTGAGTACAGGACCTGCTACTGAAGTTGTATAGTCCAAGCAGAAACATATTGTACAGCTCATCACATGGAAGGATGCACAGCACATCCCTGCACCCTATGGCACACCAACCCATACGATACTGCAGGGCACAGTTATCTCATGAGACAGGAAGCCGGTGTGATCACGCTGCTCTTGGCTGCCCAGAAGTTATCTCTGCAGCAGTGGCCGCTTCATTCCTCTCTGAGACCTCCATGGAAAATGGTTTCCTTGGACTGTGACACACTTGGGCTGAAGCCCCCAGCCCAAAGCAGTCAGCAGAGGGATCTGCACCTGAAGTCCCATTCCCAGGCAGCCTACTCACCAAGTTAGTAGGCGTCTGGGGACATCGACTGAGTTTACAAGAAAAATTTCAACTTAAACAGGGGTTTAAGTCAGTCACTCCAAATTTTAGTTTTCGCAAACTGGCATTTTCCAGCAAAACTTATTTTCTTGGATTTTAGTCTGCCAGCTCTCCTCTGCAGCACAAATTATGTTTAATGTGCTTCAACAGATAATAAATGTAATATATCCCTTCTTTCCATATGGGTATTTTGTTCAAATTTTTCTCATTTTCAGACTTAAAGCCTCTTAAGTGACACTCAAGAAGTAACTAAATTTTTCTCTACTGTATTTTCCTCTTATTTAAATATGTTTAAGTCTGAGTTTCAAGTTTGGAAACATGCTTTGAGTTCTACAGGTCGAAGTGTTTGCCTCAAAACCCATAGTAATGTTGCTTTCTGTGCTTCTTTTGCTTAGTTTCCTGAATTATGTGCTCATACATTCATACGCTCACTGGTGGTAAGCGTACAAACTACCTCTACCAGTGGAAGGAGTGTTGTGCACTATTCATTATACAGTTCAGGCTTCAGCAGATATCCCTTCTCATGCATTTGTTACGAGGATGAAGCAACCCACAAATATGTTTCTCCTTCAACTGAAATCCTGTTGTATTCTGCTAGTGCATCTTTGTTTCCATGCTTCCACAGACTATGCAAAATCAGCCTCTAAAAAGGAGCAGAAAACATGAAACTAGTACAGAGAATTTATATGGTTCAGAGGAATATATGTCCGATGTCAGAGGATGATGATCGGATTCATTCTGGCAGTTCCAGTATTTCCTCAGTTATTCTACAGAAATGGACAAACAATTGGTAAAACACCAGTCCTTGGCATACTGCTGCCTCACTGATAGCTTCCACCCACTGGGGAGGTGGGGATTAGAAATTACTTTGGGAAATTTTTATGGAGAACAGGAAGGGTAAAAAGAGGAAGATGGGGCAAAACCATGACCGAATTTAACACACAGGTTCAGGGAATGGATCAGGACAGAGTAAGGAAGAAGGACACTAGTTTAAGCTGCCAATAGATCATTTCTCTCACGAGTCTCTGCTAGGAAACACATGCTGAGTCACAAGCCCTATAAGCAGTAATTTCAGGAGAGGTGATTGTTTGCTAGTTGAACTGCTATGTGAAAAGTTCCTGAAAACATTAATTTGCTTTTGGAAATGTTTAGGTCTTTCAAGAAATACATAAACATTCTTCCCTAAAACCCAGGTCTCTGTCCAGTCAGTTCTGGATCACAGAGAATTAACTGTTTATTTTCCTCATATTCCTCTTAAAAGGTTATATGTTCAACTCAGTACTAATCAGAGGAGAAATAACGGTGTTCAACCCCCACCCCCAAATGAATCCCTCCTAGAAATTTTTCATGTTAAATGTTGAGATCCTTATGCGACTGTATTTCAAATTCACACACAGGCATACTGTGCTTGCATATTTAACTATGTTTTCCTATACAAAACCTGCTTTCTGTCTTACAGACTGAATCACTAGCTGAAATGTCCCTTCTGGCCACTTTTAAAATCTTGATTATAATCCTTGATGAAACAGGCAAGTGAACAATCCTTGTATTTAATCAGAATAAATTAAACTAATGAGCTTTCCTGGCAGATTTATTACTTTTCTTATGGATGAAGTTCCGCTAGCTGATCATATGAAAGCCAAAAAAAAAAGTCTTATATAAGGGGTGGGGGCCGTAATCTTGTAACCGAAAATAGTACATTTCTGGTATGTTCCTAAGAAAAACTGGGTTTGTACTTTTTCTTCACATTTGTATGAGGAACAGACAGGAAGGGTCAAAGGCAAAAATTCAGATCTGAGACTCGGCAATGAGGTAGAGAGATGCAGGATACCGCCAGGGTGGTTGCAGTTAATAGCAGTCCTGCCCAACACCAGGAGATAGGCTTTAGTTCCATGCCATTACACTCACATAGTCCCACAGCCTTACTCTTTTGACATCACCGTAAAATATATACCCCCAAAAAGTTTAATTGCATGTATTTATTTAAGACTGCACACGCAAAAAAGGTAATGCTGTCTACTTCAGTCCAAGCAGCTGTTGAACCACATTTCCTTCTTCACCAGGTGAAGCAGCTCAGGATGAATTTCAGTCTTGTCGATGCAGAGCTGTTTCAGTGTGATAGGGGGCAAATTCTGGTTCCTGAGCTGCAAGAACAATCAGATGGGAGAGCTTTTCTCCTCGAGCTCCCAGCATCTTTCAAGCTCTGTCTGAACAAAAAGTATGCCCTGTCTTCACTTTTGTCTCAGGGCTGTACCAATGTTTGTGAAGAGTCTGACTGGAGCATCCTGTGCTGTTTCTCTTTTTTTCCTGCCTCTACAACCCCACCAATGTCACCTTCACATGTAAGCTTAATGCCCAAGCAGATTCACATATGCCTGCAGTTTGGGCAATGTTTTCAGTTTAGTTTAATCTTTTCTGTAACAATATCAGGAGGATCTTCATGGTTGGTGCAAAGACTCTTTTCTACTGCACACTTACCTGAGACACTTTTCAATAGCTGTCAATGTCCTTGATTCCTGAGCTGCAGGTACAAAGACATAAAACTGTGGTTTTCTGTGCAAATTGCAAAATGCAATTATATATTTGTCTTCTGAACTTCTGGGAAAAGCATAAAATGCTGAAGAATGATTTTCAATAACAGTTCAGAGCTGGCTGACAGCAGAACAGGAGAAGGCATTTCCCAGTGTGAGGTGACAGACAGTCCAAGAGAGCTGTGACCATGCATGAACTTTGATGGGTGGTAGTTATTGCTACAGATGGTGTAGCAATAAAGATAAACAAAGTTCAAGGCATGAAAGGACACAGAAATCTCTGTATTTGAGAAATATTAGTTTCCCCATGCAATTCTTTTTCCTTCTTTCTTTCTCCTGACAAACAGATAGTGTGAGAGGCCAGCTGTCTGCAAGGTAAAGGCAGTCACTGGTCTGCAGTCCCCAAAAGGCGGTACTCAATCTCTGTTTAAGGAGAATCACAGGTCTGAGCCAATTACTGCAGGCTTTGTACACACCTTATGCTTGCTCCTTATCCTACTTAGATACTAAAGTATTCTGAAACAAAATTCTACAACTGTGTTTTCAGACATCTTTCTGGTGTGCTTTTAACAAAACAGAAGAAGGGAAGTGCTTAATGTTTCTGCTTCTAAAATATTGGTCATTCATACTTTAGACCAAACAATGCCAGTCCAAGGACATGGATAAACTTTGTAGACATGCCTTTCACAGACCCTTTTTGTTGCAGGCACCTTTAAAAGAAGCGAGTAATGTCTTCTGTTACAGATAGTTGTTCCAGACACTGTCCTCCGGCAGCAAACTCAGGCATCAAAGGACTTCTGGTCCAGTGGAGCCCTCATAAGCCTGATCAATAAATCAACTGGATATTGCCTGACAGGGCACTATCTCTGTAATTATTTTCTTCTGACTTCTCACCTCATGAAATAAGAGGTGAGAAAAATCTTCCATCCAAAAGCAAACCATGGCACAGAGATACATAGCAAAAGCAACGATGAGAAAGCTGGGCAACTGCTTCATTACAGAGTAACAAGCCATCAACTTTTGACTGACATTCTCACAGCAAAAACCAAACAAGCTCTTGCTACTAACATTCCTTTTTCTTCCTCCTGCATACCTCTTTCAAAAGTGGTAATCCTCTGGTAATTACTGCTGCATTCTCCTTAAGAAATAGATAAGATGGGGCTCCTGGCATGCTGTGTAAAGGCAAGCCCAATAAAAAACAGAAGAGTAATATTAAGTTCGATTACATTCTCACTTTCTTTTTGTCTAGGTTCCCTCCTCCTGGATGACTACAGTTGCAGTGTAGCACACACAGAGAATTTAATTAAGGAGGACCGATGGAAACAAACCTTCCCCTGCCCAGCACAGGTATTATGATTTCAGTTTTAGAAGCTCGTGTGACAACTGCAGGAAGCAGTTATACAGAAAAGCAAATCTGAGTTGTTCTTCATTCTCAAACTCTGTTTGACTACATCTGGTAAATATTGTGCCCCTAAGTCATTTAATAACTCAGCTTTTCCACTTTGAAATAATATTACTACTGCATGAAAGGTTACCCGGAGGGCCAATTCTAATTACTCAATACATCCTGCATAAAGATATTCAAAATTATTTGCAAAAGTTCACCAACCACAGCTTCAATAATATCCTTTTACGAGGATATTTTAATTGCGGTGTGCATCTAACTTCATTTATTTTTTCTGATTTAAATGCTAGGTTACTCCAGTTGTGGATTTCTGGATTTTTTGGAAACAGGTGGTTGTTAAACTAAGTTCTGGTTGAGAGGATAGTATTAATCAATATATTGCAATTTGCAAGACCCTTAAGACTTGACTCCCCCATTAAATCCAAATCTGTCCTCACAAGACACTGATTATGGAAATGCATTCATATATTTCAGCTATATTAGTTACACATCTACATCTGCCTCAGACAGACAAATGAAAAAATACTGTTGTGAGTTAAATATGGAGCTGTTAGGCACATGAGAAGGTAGATAAAGCACTTCAGGCTACCACCTATCACAACGTAATTTCTTGACTATAGAGTTATAATTGTTTCATAGCCGATAGATAATTTTCAAATATAACCATGGAATAGGAACATAAAAATCAGAAGTTAGTTGTAACTTTTCAAGATAAAAACCCCTGGGTTTTACATTTATTACAGTCCCTTACTGAGCAAATACTAATTTGGAGTCACTAGGCTATACCCTCCATCATTTTACATGCTGTTAATTTTTGTAATAAAAAGTATAGCAGGCACAGCAGTATCTGTCAAGAGTATTTGAAAAAGTAAGGCACTCAATTTCAACAATTTTGTTAGCTATATTATAAAAAATAGCCCTATTACCATACATATAATAAATAATAGCCTTTGCAAGGATTTGAAAAAAATGACATGACAGCCATGTGGATTAATAACTCTTAGCTATCTAACAGGGGAATAATGTCTAAGGTAAGCAAAGCCTTCTGGAGCCTTCCCTTACAAACTACAGTCAAACACTGAAGATGGTGCAAAGTTTAGCAAAGCCAGCTGGAAGGCTCCTGTGCGCTTCAAGAAGAATTGACCAGACTACGACAAAAGCACTTCAGTCAAACATAAATATAGCTCACATTCGTTCAATATTGGTACCTCACTGGTTTAAGAGATAAAGAGGTTTTCTGTCTTCTAAAAAACATCTGCATTGAAAGTGTGATGTAAAAAGCCTTACAAATACACAAATCAAACTGGATTTTCACCACACTATTGGGTCACACACCTGTAACCCAAGCCCCTTGGCTCCCATCAGATTTACAGTGTCTGTTCCAAATCATGACTTTCCTTTTTCAATTGCTAAGGCTTTACTTTCAGCACTGCAATAATATGGGTGGTTTAGCGGGAGGTCATTTCCTTTACAGAAAAGAAGATCTGCTACAGCTCAAATCTCCTGACAAAAAAAAAAAAAAAAAAGTGACCTTGACTGATAACAGGAATGCACTATTTCAGAGTGAAAGGCAAATATTTGACAAGGTTATAATAGACTCAGATAGACCTCTCCAAATGAATACCATGTGCAGCCTTAACAGCAGCCAGACTCTGCTGTAATTAATATATCTATCCACTTCTTCAGGACTCACAAGCACAGCGAGCCTAGGGTAGAGGTGCTGGTCTCAAGCTGAGGTCTCACCTCGGGCTGGGGTCTGATTTACAACCAAGCGTGCACGTTCTCACACCTAACAGGCATTCCTGACAAAGATAAGGGGGCTCTGACACACACACAAGCACAGGATCTGACACTGCCACCTTACTTTTTTCATGATTTCTTAACAAAAGAGATTATATGCGAACAGTGTGGTGCTTTGTGCTGACCTCGGCTATACCAGTGCAATGAAAGACTCAGTCCCTTTCTATTAACAAGTTGTTAGACTGCATGGCCCTCGGTCGATCTGGCTGCTAGTCTGAAAGCGTGCTGTTAGAAAATACTTCATCTGTTTCCCACGGTTCACTCTATGACGACCTCACCAGCTGACACAGATTTAAGCTTTCATTTAAAATAAATAAAAAGAAACAAACCAAAACCAAAACCAAAACCAAAACCAAAACCAAAACCAAAAACACACAAAAGGGAAATGTTTACATTTTGTGTCTCTGAAGTGAAACTCTCTAAAGTGATTTGATGTTGTTGAGCTTCCTGGTCAAAGAACAGGCTTTCCCTGAGGTATCCTTAGTGCCCATTCTGAGCACAACAAGAGATGCTACAGAGGAGAAGAAAGTTCTCTAAATAAATCTTTCCAGAAGCCCCAAGTGACCAGAACACAACTTGAAACCGTCATAGCTGTTTCTTCCTCAACGTACTTTCTCACTCAGTCCCTCTCCAAACTAAAGGGTAAAGCAGGAGGAGAATCCTCAGCCACCAGGAATTTCTTGGTGGAAAGCCCATATAGTTTTGCAGGCATGGGAGAAGCCAAAACTTGGGCCTTCTGAGGCCGATCATCATGCAAGTCTTCACTGCTTTAAGACTTCCCCTAGGAAAATAAAAAATAAATAGGGAATGAGAGTGAATGGTGCATTTCACTGGCTGGGCAGTTTTGGAAGAGCTTTCAGACAGTCCTTCATATGTTTGAGAGTGCTGCTGGCACCAAAATCTTCTTGTTTTATTCTAATGTTGCTTTGCACCTATGAGGGTGAACTTTCAGCTTCAGGACAAATATCATCTGACTTGTGAGGTTCTTTGTCTTCCAAACAAAGCTTTAGTTTTTCTTTTCCTGAAGAATTTCAGCCTGATGGCTATTGGCACTGGAAGGCATGTTAAATAATGCATGAAGAGAGGGATGGACACAAGAAATGTCAGTTTTCCTTTTTATACCCTTTTCCCCTGCAGCCTTTGAAACATATTTTATGCAGTTGCTTTATAATTCATACAAATATATAAAGGCTAACCCCCGGCATTAGGGTCTGATGAATATACAGTGCAAATTCATATGCAAAGCAGATGTCACCCTCAGGCCATTGGCACATGTCCAGCTGCAAAGGAGGTACCACTGTGTCATGCAGCATTTTGTTGTTTCTGGCAATCTCCCTGAATTTATGTCAGGAATTAAACTAAATGGAACAAACAAAGGCCATATATTTTATACTCCTTTACACCAAAAGTACAAGCACAGATCAGCATCCTCTCTCTAACCTCGTGGGATTTCTGGCTGTCTCCAGAGTAAATAAAGCTGCTGTTGCTATCTGCCTTCTCTTAAAAAATATCCACAGTTCTGTCAATGATTTAAAAGTTGTGGCATAGTAAGATATTACCTCAAAAAACTGATTCCATATGTACAACAAACACCCTTTATTTCAAAACCACATACATTTGTATTGCTTGCTCAGAGCTACACTATGACTAAAAACAAATGGATGTTCACATTCAGGAAATCTTATTTTTAGTCATAAATCTTGGCCTTATATGCTTTGACAAAAAAATGCACCTGAGCTTACTCAGAACCTGCTGTAACACTAGTGTCAACATGGTACCCTAAAATGTTTGCTCCAGCATGATCCAAAGCCAACTAAAATAATTGGAAAGACTTTCACAGTCTTTCCTGAACTTAGTCCTTTAATCCCCTCCAGCAATCACAGTCTATCATATATTGATACAGTCACCTAAATAAAGTTGAAATATTTGTGCATCAGAGAACAATTAGTCTGAGAAAAGCAAGAACAAAAAATTACTTTTAAAGAGCAGTTTCTACTAAAAATTCAATATCAATATTTTACCACTAGGCTAAAACACCAGAGAAAACAGCATATTATAACCCTGAATGTTGACATAAGAAAGCCATTAAATTCCTAATTAAAGTGCATTCTGCATAACAGCAAGTCTTGGCAGTGTAGGTCAACTATCAAAGACTATGAAATGCATTTGAGATTTGGAAAGAGCATGTGCAACTCTTTTTTTAAAAAAAAGATGTAATTTAGCTCAAGAGACAAGGAAGTTTAATAGCACTCAACTTCCCCAACATTTTAAGTTTGCCTGAAATTACACATTCTTCATACAATCTGATCCTAAAAAATGTTATGTTTTATCCTACCCAAAGCTATCATGTTATCAAGCTTGGGGTCCCAGTAAACTGGTACTGTACAGACATAGATAAGCCACAGCTTCTTCCAGAAGAGCTTAACACTTGTAGCTGTGATCCAACAAATTCTCTCCACCATAATCTCTTTGGCATTCATAATTTATTATACTTAATGAGTCTTCTAACATGCAGAAAATTAGACAAGTCATTATGTCTTCAAAGGATCATTTCCTGCCAGGCGAAACTAAGAAAGTAGTAAAGACAAGGCAGAGGAATGATCATCCCGGCTTAGACAAACAGCTCACTAATTCTTTTTTTAAGGGTATGGATTAATCGCCTCCAGTTACAGTTTACAAAGCCATTGTTACTTAGTTTTTATAGATAACTGTATGTCTCGAATCTTTTTTTCAAGTGTTGCACAACTGTCAATTAGCATTCACGTGATTCAAGGCTCTGTTAAGGTCTGTCTGTTTGACAGGGGTTTTAGAAGCTTAAAGTAGTTAATTTCCTCTCAGGTTCCTCCTCAGTACCAAGCCTAACTTCAAGTCAGTAAAATCACTCTTCTCTCTCTGAAAACATCCTTCATTCATCTCTTTGTCAGCAGCAATTCTATTTCCTTTACACAAATATCAGTATTTCTTGACACTGTGACAGCCAGCTCCCGCAGCAGTAAAATATGGTCCTTCTCCTCTTCCACTGCTTCTTCCCTTCCTTCTGATCTCACATGCACTAGACTGGAGCTAGACATAAAGGATCTTCACCAAAAGAGACCACCCCAGACAACTTTCCTGGGTAAGGATGACTGGTTCAGACTAAAAACCTCAGATTCAGACATGCTCAAAAACTTGCTCTTGCTTGAGCCAGCTCATCTCAGTCATACAGAACCAGAAGAGGGAGTTGTTCTTGACATGTCTGAAGGGTTATTTCACCCTTGTGAAAAAATCTTAAGAACAAGGAGATCGAACTATCCTACCGGAGTCAACACTTGTTCCTAAACCTTGAGACCCTGTGGGTATAATCATGAACATAATTTTTTTTCTGGCTCCAAAAGCAGATGCTGCTAAAGGCTGGCAAAGCAGCAAGCACAGGTGCTGCAGAGCGCTCTCTTGACTTCAGATTTCCCCGCCTCTGAAAAACAGCAAACTGGAGACATTCAAAACATTAACAAAGCTGAGACGCAAAAGCTTCCAGAACAGTACCTGAAGGGGGTCATATTCAGCCTTCCAGTACCTGAAGGGGGCCTACAGGAGAGATGGGGAGGCACTCTTTACCAGGGAGTGTAGTGAGAGGACAAGGGGTAATGGGTATAAGCTAAAGTTGTGGATGCCCCATTCCTGGAGGTGTTCAAGGCCAGGCTGGATGAGGCTTTGAGCAACCTGGGCTAGTGGAGGGTGTCCCTGCCCATGGCAGGGGGGTTGGAACTCGATAATCTTTAAGGTCCTTTCCAACCCAAACCATTCTATGGTTCTATGATTCTACGATCTCTGAAAGCAGCAAATTACCCTTGCAGGAGAAATCTGAAAAAGATGTCAGCAAAGGACACTGCGAGTGCTAGCTTTAATGTTTTTATAAATATATTTCTATATTCATCTGGACAAAGGCTAAACCAGCCTGTGCACTCATTGTGCTGTCTCGGCTTAGTTTTAGTTTTATTTCAGAGTGAAGCATGCACAATAAACCAGACAAAAGGAAGCCATGACAAAAATGGGAAGATGCTAAACCAGGGTTGAGGTTAGCAAAGTACAGATGCCAAGGTAGGAGAGTGGGCTAGTTTCAGAAAATATAAGATATAAATTTACACTGGGAAAACTGAGAGCGGTAGGATTAAATAAAGTAGATGGGTATGACACTCAAGTGCATGCATCTTAGATTTTTAGCCCTTTCTTATCTCCAAAAGAGATAAATTTTCAGGGTCTGATCTGCTTTCTCCTTTTCCAATCAAATATCACAGATCCAGATCCCACCTCTTCTTTATGCTGTGGAATCAGTCTGTGCAAAAGGAGAAAAGTGGGAGATGAAAACGGCCTTTACCATTTACAGTAGAGTCTAAATACCGGCTCAAAGTGGTCACTATTTCCTTGAGTCCTAGGGACCTTGGAGTAAGAGACTGCAACCAAGACACAAGATTCAGCTAGTTTGTTTCAAGATCTTACACGGCTCCAAGACAGCACACGTGCAGAATTAGGGCAGACCTAATCAGTCACTGACTTTTGCCATATTTTGTGACCAGCATGGAATCAGCGTTACATCTTTTTCTTTTTCTTTTCCTTTTTTTTTTTTTTGGGGGGGGGGGGTGAG
>WKFP01012727.1:0-27416 GCA_011057875.1 Pterocles orientalis | reverse complement strand
TTTTTTTTTTTTTTTTTTTTTTTTTTTTTTTTTTTTTGGGGGGGGGGGGAGTGAGTAGGGGAGGATTTAGCATCTTGGATGTTTTTCTTCTGTTATGATTTTTTAACTACTGCATCTGCAATGTACCAGAAAGAAAATGTGTCAGTGCTTCTTGTGGTGTCTTACGTATTTACCGTTGCTCATTAGAATTTATCTTAATAATCATACATTAACTCTGGAACAGCAAAAAACGTGTCCTTGTTTCTGTCAGAAATATTGCATTTACTATGCAAAGTTGTTTTTAATCTTCAGATTGGTCTGCATACATATAGATAGCACCTTACAGCATTGTTTTTGCAGCCTTAATAGCGAAAATGTACACACTGGGACAAAATAATTGGATTTCAGCTGAGGAGCAGCATTTGAATGAAATCAATAAAGATTCTGTCATCTAATATTTTAAGTTTGGTACGACGTGTGTACTGCAGGTCAGTGTAAATTCATTAAAAAGCTCAACGAGATGGAATTTGTCTTGGGTGCCTTGAAATATCCTAGGGTGGCTTGAGCAGAAGTTGCCAAGGAAACAAGAGATGCAACTCAGAGAAACATTCAGGTGTTTTAGGTTGATGGGTGAATTCTACTGAGTTTATAAGATACTATAATATAGGAAGTTGTCATGGAAACAAAATTCAACAAATGTAGTTAATGAATAGCCAAGCTGGGCAATTACTGCAGGTGGCTGTGTCAAAACAGTTTGGGCTAGAATACTCTTAAACAATGTGAACTCTCCACAGGTTCGTGGTTGGTTTTTTTTATCCCAGATAAAAAGAGCAAATGGTGCTTAGGTACCAAAATGGCAGACGCATTAGCAAAAATATTACCAGGTAGATGTCTTTATAGTTGGCTTAATTTTGGATATTATACATCCCTATCTCCTTGTCATAACTCCTTGTAATCATGACTCCTTAACTAGCATCTAGAAGATTTCAAATTATTTCAAATATACTTCTGTTGTATTATTGTTCATATTAAATGAACGATTTTCATTAGAAATATTTTTAAAACTCAATTTGTGTTTTGATTGGTGTCTTCTCTGTGCCAAAGGCTTTTTGTTTGCAGTGTTTTGTGGGATTTTAGTCCCACATCTACTTTTCTTCAATAAATCCTTGCTGGAGTTATTTTAATTTCTGCAACAGAACACAGCAGTCATTTTCCAGCATCATGCAGGCATCAATGTTTTTTTTTCCTTTATCATTCTGTTTCAACTCCTCAATTTCCTTTCTTATTAGGTATGATGCATTTCTTAGCTTCTGTGTAGTGCTTCAGGGTCTCAACAATAATGTGAAAACTCTTATAACTTCCTATCAAATTCAAAGAAAAGAATCCAAGAACATATGCAGTAATATTCAATCCATTTTCTTTTTTAATGTATTAGAGGAAACCATGACATTGGCACTATCAGGGAGATTAGCTACTACAAACACTGTAACTGGCCTCAAGATGTAGAGGGCATGCTTTCATTCTCTTAGACACAGAAAAACAGTATGTGATGTATAGAAAAGATAGATAAAGTAAAATTTATTCATGGAAATTCCTTTCCCAAAGCTACTCATAATTTAGAATATTTTGACTTCCGCAATGAAATCCTGGTTTTAGCTCCCAAATACTGATTTGTGGGAAGTTTTTTCTATCTAATACTCATCCTAAGAACATCATGCTATTTAATTTGCTTAAAAGCTCCTGGCCATTACCCTGGCTTCAGGATCAGCCTGTCACTTGTTAAAAATAACAGCTTTTTGAGATGTTTCACAAACATTTTTGTCTGCCTTAGATAGCTAGGAATTAAGATGCCAAATACTGTATAACAGCATTTGTAACTACCTCATCATTTTAAGCTACATCTACAGTCATAAATTTTACATTATGTCATTTCCCCCAGCTACACACACAGAGACAAATTGCACATTTCCGAGTGTAATGTGCTTGCACAGAAATGGGGGTAAAGAAAGCTTGTGCCATATGCTTGGCCAGTAGAAATGCTGCACATCTTTGAAGAGTTTTAGCTTTTTCCTAAGCATACGAAAACCTTCCCTTTGACCCTTTCACCCCCTCCTCACCATTGTACCCCAAGAATGACATAGGTTCGTGGAGTATCCAGACCCCCTGTGGTCCTGGCTGCCCTCCGCCTGCTGCCCCAGGTTGCTCCTAAGCAACATTGGCTGCCGCTGGACTAGCCGACAGAAAAAATAACAGGAAATCCAGTCCAAAAATGCAAAATTTTCTAGCTCAGCAAGACCTAGATATTCATATATTTGGACTTTAAAAAGGAAATGTAAGATGGAGTGTTACTCTCACATTCACCTTCACATCAGCCTCACACAGTCCAAATGGATACTTGGGTAGAAGAAAAAGGGAAATCTAGCTCTCACCACTTCATTAAAAGTCTTGAAGTTTCAGCACTTCCCCAGACCTTTGAGTAATGTTTTCTGGGAGAATCTCAGCTTTTATATAAGTTTCTAGACTTCATGGTCATGGTGAAAAGGTGTTTAAAAGGTTCAGAAAGAGAGGACAAAGAACCTAACCCCTCTATAGGTTCTTTTTGTATGCTCTTTTTAACATCACCATTTTTGTGAGAGGCTTAAATCATTATACATGAATGATTGGAACTGGTCAAGAATCAGGACACTAAATGTGAACCATTTTTAGTATGAATGCATGCCCTTGGAAACCACGCACAATTCCTTTTACTGTCATTCCTCCTAACAGAAAAATTAAATAGAAAGAGGATTTTACTGAGCAACAGATGCTGTCCCTGAGCTAAGAAGGGTACAGTAAGATAAAAACAACAACAAAAAAAATTCATTGTCATATGCAACGTTGTAGTTAAGCTCACCTTGCCCTTAAATGTATTTTGCAACCTGTACAATTTTGTAACTGTACAGCTTCGTGCTAAAGATAATAAAATAACCTTGAATTGTGCTTCATAGCAACACAGTCAATTAACTACTTACATATGGACAAATACTTGAATACATTGTATTGTGCCTGGATGCTATGTTACACTTCTCTCGTATACTGCATTCAATTAATTCAAGGCTGTTGCTAGTTCCTGAGCATGCTGCAGAATGAAGTCCTTTAGAGAAAGGGCATTTGCCTCTTGTGTATCAGCCTATTCAAACTTTCAACTTGAATGAATCCTCTGAAAGTTTAATTTCAGCAGTATTAGTGCTAGAAAGTTTCTTTCTAAGGCCTGTTGCAGTTTAAGGCAGCTGAGGAAGCAGATCAGACGCTGGCTCATTGCTCATTGCCCAAGGATGGTGTAGTCAGCTGGATAAAGGCAAAAATGCTTCTTTTTGTTTTCCACGTTTGCTATAAAGCCAAATACCAGATGTTCTCTGTTTTTTTATAGAATTTATTAGAAGCTATTAACTTATTGAGATCTTAATTAAAGGGGCATGTGAATAAGAAACATTAAAGTTATTTTTTTCTTTGTTTTCTCAACTATTTGCATTAACTAAGTAACAAGAAAAAAACCCAAAAAGGTCAGTTGTAACAGCAGTGTTTGCCCAGCAACTGATTTTACTCAATGCTATGCAAATACAAGCTGAAGCAATATTGAAGCCTTGGGAATCCTGGGATGCACAAAGTTATGCTACTTTAATAATTTTCTGTCCTTCTTAAATGGGTTAGCGCTTTCTCATGCAAGAATTACCATCATCGTTGGGGCTTCTTGAGTACTTTGTAATCACCAGTACTACTAGATTCACTCAGGGATAACAGCTTGTGCTTTACCTAACTAATACAACAAACATTTCATATTTTGATTTCTCATTGTGCTGGTTTGGGCTGGGGTAGAGCTAATTTTCTTCACAGTAGCCAGTATGGGGCTATGTTTTGGATTTGTGCTGGAAACAGTGTTGGTAATACAGGGAAATTTTTGTTATTGCTGAGCAGTGCTTACACACAGCCAAGGCCTTTTCTTGTTTCTCACACCACCCCACCAGTGAGTAGACTGGGGGTGCACAATAAGTTGGGAGGGGACACAGCTGGGACAGCTGACCCCAACTGTCAAAAGGGATATGCCACATCATATGATGTCATGCTCAGCATACAAAGCTGGGGGAAGAAGAAGGAAGGGTGGGACATTTGGAGTAATGGTGTTTTGTCTTTCCAAGTAAACGTTACGTGTGATGTAGCCCTGTTTTCCTGGAGATGGCTGAACACCTGCTTGCTGATGGGTAGTAGTGAATTAATTCCTTGGTTTGCTTTGTTTGTGTATGCAGCTTTTGTTTTACTTATTAAACTGTCTTTATCCCAACCCACAAGTTTTCCCACTTTTACTCTTCTGATTCTCTCCCCTATCCCACCAGGGGAGAGGGAGCAAGCAGCTGTGTGGGGCTTATTGCTGGCTGGGGTTAAAGCATGACACTCACAAAAGGCTATTTACATCCCTCAAAAACTGTTCATGCTAAAATACGCACAAAAATTTAGTGAATGTACTGTGAAATTTTCAGCAGTTCTATAAAGGAAAGGCAAAACTCATCAAGTGATTCCTTATGAATGATCTTTCCAACTGTAAATGTGAAAACTAAACCTCAAAAAAATCAACAGTCTTATTTCCATTAACGTAACTTTCAAAATGAACAAGTTCGTAAGCTTTTTATTCTTGAAAAACATAGCCAAACCAACTAGAGAGATCAGAGATGTCTTCCCATGAGAAGTCTGTTAAATAATAAATATAAAACCCAATAACTTCCAGGCACTTCAAACCAGGCACAAAATACAGAAAACTCACAGTAGTTAGTATATCAGAACCAGGGATTACAGTCATTTATTCATTTGTGCAACTCAGAGCAGTTTGTTTCTCACTGAAGTGTTGTTCACACAAAGCATCTGCAGCAGAGAAACATTTTAAACATCTTGTGTATGGAACTTCCCACTAGGAAACACAGCTTGTGATATGGCAATTAAACAAAAAATAAACTCTCAAAGGAGGAGCAAAGGAAGGTTTTGTCTTATAGAGCTTTGGGGAAAATCCTCCCGTTGCTTACCATGCTCCTTCAAGAGTTTTCAACTCCCTCCTAGCCTGGAGATCTCCCTGCATCTTCCCAGTACGGACTCATAGGCGAATGTAACCTATGGCCAAAAGACCGAGCAGGGATCGAGCAAGAAAAGGCCCACAAAAGGGTGCAGGTTGGGACAGTCCCTTGATTAGCATCAAGATGGTCTTGCACCGCAGGATGTGAGCATGCACACCCAGGAGCTAAATCTGCAGCAAAGTCGGTCTGGTCTGGCCTCAGTGAATGGTGGTGGAGAGGGAGGGCAGAGGTGAGGTTGTTAAATGCCGGTTGTTACTTGCTGGGAGGCTGCAGCCTCCAGGGTGGACACCTCCAGCAGTGGCACCAGCTTCTCCTCTAGTTGAGAAATCAGAGCACCTTGTCTCAAACCCACCTGGTGTGGCATCCTTCATCCCAGGAGGAGAAATTCTGACATCTTTCATTGTCTCCCAGCACTTTGCCGCCACTCCCTGCACTGGACCAGGCTCAGCATGGCTGTGCCGCCGAGTCGGATGTTCACAGATTGTTATTCAGCAGCACCTCGGCTTTAGCCTGTGCCCCTCGCTGGGCCAGCAGACATCCATTCAGAGCTCAGATAAGCCCAGGTGAAAAGTTTAAGTGCACTGATGACCCAGAGATTTGTACTAAAATGTGGGTGGAAGCCCGAGTTAAGCCTTTGGTGAGGACATATTCTCAGTCTAGGGGATCTGTCACAAGAGCAGCAGATCCAATGTGCATCAATTTGAATTTACTGTCTCACTGACACTGTTTCTAGTGTCAGGAAAGAAAAAATGAACAAACCAGAGAGAAAATACCAGGTAAGGACAAAACACGATGAATGAAAATACGTATGTACATCCATAAGCACATATGCGCACCTCACATGTACATTGAGTAACGTAATTGCATTAACCCTGACAACACCTTCAGGGAGAAGGTTCAACTTCAGCCATAAAATACATATATACACATATAAAATATAGCTCCAGTTGCTTGGGTATGTCATAGATTTCAAGGACTGTAGTTTCTAACTAGCAGTTGATAGTTTGGGGTTGAAAGAACCACCTTCATTCATTTCATGTGCAAAGCTGCTGATTAAAATGATAACCTAAAGCAGGGCCAGAAGTGAGAGAGAATCTCTCCACTCCCTCTTGCCTCTACTTGCTTCCCACTCCTCGGTGCTGGATTCCTTAACCTTTGCCACAACTTGCTGGTAAATAGTCTGGGCTAAAATTAGATATATAGCAAAGGCTTGGTGTTACCATCTGCTGCATGCTGTTAATTCTTGATGGCCTGATAACATCTATTTTTTATGTTCTTTATTAGCTTTCTGGGGAGGAGAATAGAGGGATAGACCTCTAGTGCCACCATCAGTAGTTTTCAGTATTTGCTGCTTTTCTTCATTTGACAGCAACTCTGCCCCAACAGAGGGTTTTTAGAAGAACATGCTAGGTAAGAGAAGAGAACATGGATACTTGTCTCAAGCACACAGTAAAAGAACTGGCAGTGACATCTGGATCTGCTTTCAGTTCATTTGGTAGCCAGCATGTCTTCCTTCGTGCAACTGTAGATTGTTTTCTCTGCTGTGATCTTTTTGTTGTTGTTGTAAGCAATAGGCAGATTAGAACTGAGCAATAATAGACTGTCTATTCAACTTGGTTTCCTTGTAAGACAAAACCTCTCGCTGAGGTTGTACTGAGCATATTTGAAAACCTATGTACCTGGCAAATATCAGCTCAGACTGGCAATGAGTGGCTCACGGCTATATTACCTGTTAAGCAAAACAAAGTTCTCAAGAAAAATAAGTGATTCTGTTCTATTAATTGGCTGAGGAAGTACCAACTGTACCTGCTAAGCATTGTCATTGTTTAGAGCTAAAGAAATACAACACTCTTGTCTCAGCTGGATTTTCAACAGTCAGATGACCATGTTTCGTGATAGTCGAAATCATGTGAAAGCATAAATAAATCTCAAGCAAATCTAGGTCTAGCATGACATGAAATCAATTCCTGTGAGCACTTCAACTTACCACAGCATTGTCTAACAGAACACTGTCCCTTTAAATTACATTATTTTGGACATTACCCTTCACTGCAGTGTTTTGAAACCATCACTTCTGCTTTTTCTCATCCAATTCTGGACCTTCCATTTTCATTCTTCACCTGTAATCATGCTCCCAAAGATGGAGCAAGTAAACCAGAAAAGTGACTTAGCATACACGACTCTGAGCCTCTTACTCAGTAACTAGCATGTGAAAAGTAGTTCTTCAAAAACAGCAGCTGAAGGCCACAGTTGCCTTTCTGATCTTTTCCATTATGCATGGCTAAACATTTTGCATTATGCACGGTGGAGCATACTGCCAACATAAACTGGGAGGAGAAAATAACTTAGAAATTAGCTTAGACCACACAAGCTAAATGGAGCCTTTATCACAGGTAAAACTTTCAAGAAATAAGTGAAAGGTTCATTAAATATATTAAAGGAGTGGAGACTTCTTTCTTTTCCTACAAGCTTGGCATGCATTACCATTTTTCACTGGGAATCCTAACCTTTATACTGACCCTTTATTCTGGAATTCAGGCCTTATGTAGACTCCTTACTTTTCTCTTGGAGATCTTCACAAAAGCACCTTCATTGCATGCCAGTACTCATCTCTTCCTAGACTCCTTGTTGGTCATACTCAACAATTCTTTCTTCTCCTAGGTGCTAGAGATTCAGTCTGACACCACCCACGACAATTAATTACTTCCTCCTCTGATGAACCAGATATTGCAGCAGTCCAGCTCTTGCTCCTGCTGAGCTGCTGTCCTGGCTGGAGTGCCTCTGCCATCCTGACCTGTCTGCCCAAAGCTCTTCCGTAGAAGGGTTACTTTTGTCCTTCCAACTGCGTGGAACAGCCAACCAGCCAAGCACCACTATCAGGACTGGCAAATGTATTTGTTTTCAGCATCTCTGTGGTGAGTCAGCGAGGCAGATGTACTCTTCAGGGCTAGAAAAGTCGCATTGCCTTTTTATGAATAGCTGAGGCATTCAAAACTGCAAAACAACTTCCCAGAGGAGACAAGCGAGCCTCAGCCTGAGACGGCTCAGGCCCTCCTGGAAGACTCACTGGCTGGAAACATTAGAAGGTAAGAAATGGCAACAGCAACTGTAAATGTCAAAGAAGAAACTTACTACTCACAAGTGATGCATTGAAGATCTCCATCCAGTGGGAGAAGAGTACAGGATATTAAGCTCTCCCCAGACATAGAGCTCTGCTAGGCAGAGCCGGAACATTTGTAACCAAAGTAGATGAATGCTCCGGCTGCTTTTAGAAAGCCTCCTGAAATATCTGGCCTTTTTCAATCTCAGATTTATATCTCAACATGAACCAGCTATACTAGGCCAAGTAGATAAAAGGGAATGTCTGCAGGTGAACGTGTTATCATAAAAGAGAGAGCATAGCTCCAACGTACCGTGTGACCCAGAACTGAGAGCTGCTAGATACTTAGCTCAGTATTTCTAAAACTGTGGTCTATGATGTTTCAAGGGGTCAATAAAAGATATAAAAGATGTTAAAAATGTTAGATAGCAAGAGCAGCTGTTGTTCATTTCTACAGGAGGTGGGATACAAATGCAGATTATAACATGAGGTTGCAATGTTCACAAGATGCTGAACTGCAAACACCCTAAACCACTAGCAGTAGCTCTGGTCTTTCAAGGCAAAGGATCGAGTATAAACATGCACAGCCTGTCATTATGGTTTGGTTTGGTTTTGTTCCCCTGCAAGACACGGAAGGAACTATTTCCAATGCTGCAAGTAAAAAGGCAGGGGTCACATGGAAAAAGATGAGTCAAAATGTAGTCACAGATTGTTTAGAAAATACTGCACCTGCCTTATAGGGAGCTGTCTGCTGTTTCCTACAGTCCAAATAAGCTGAGAAATTCACAGAAGGGATCATTAGTGATGGGGAAAGTGGACACCAGGAACTGTCAGGCAAAGGGCTACGGCATTGCTCATGTAAGCAAGCACAATTTCATCCACTTCAGTGAAACCTCCCAAGTTCGCACCAGCTCAGGACCGTCACATGTACCTCCAAGAACTGCTATGCAGAAAGGTGAGAAAGAATAAAGGCCTTGCAAAAGTGAACTCATCACCTACATAACCCACCAGGAGAAAGAAAACTAAACACTTCTATCTGTAAATCTTACTCACATAGCCCCTTCTCTCACAAACACACAAATACACAGAGTATGCAAAAGGATAAGGACTGTTTGCTAAGCCCTGGCTATTGCAAAGGAAGAGAAGTAATCCTCTGTAATCAGATCTGTATGAAGCTTCCATTTTTTCATAATAAAACATTCACATTACAGATGCCCTGACAGATTTTACCATCTTGCCATTTTATTGATTCTTAAGTAGGAAAGCCATCATACTTCTGACTGCTTCTTATGAGGAGACTAATTAGATTATTTCATCATCTGGTTCATCAAAGCAGGAAATACTTAAGTGTCACAGCTGGTCTCAGACTAAGTATCTAGTACCAAGATTTTAAATGAAAACTATGACATCTTCACCGGGTAAGCATTTCATAAATAGCTAGCCAGTAAGAAAACAATGAAGATAACAGGCACCATCTCACATCTCCAGGCTGCAAAGGGAGTCTTAACGCTACCAGCATATTTGGATTTACTTTCACTTGTTTTTGTTACCACCGCCATCCAGAGAGGCTTCGCATAATGATCAGATCTGGAAAACTCAGAGAGCTATTCAGATTTCCAGTTATGCGATAACTGAGAATTAAAAACTCTGAGGCAATCTATTAATTTTAAACGAATCCCCTGTTACTGATGCAACATTTCCAAGCAGAGTACTCACCACTACAGAGGAATCGACTGCAAGGAAGTACATCCCAAACAGAGAGGACCAGTCCCACTGTCTGACCACTATTCACTGCTTATCATTCCTCCAGGAATTTATGAGATCTCTTCTTTTGCACACACTGCTTTGTACAATAATAAAATCCTCCTGTAAATAAACTTGTGTGATAAAGCCAGATATTCAATTTTATTTGGCTTCACCTGCTCATTGTGTATGCAGGGGACAAGAACAGACTCATTTAAAAGAAGTTTGTTCACCGTGGTGATTTGGAGTGAAATTGCCAGCTATCACCAGCAGACAGTTAGCAAAAGGCCTAGGCTTTGGAGGTTTATTTAAGACCTCAAAAAGAGCAGTGTGATAATGAATAAACCATTTCCTTTAAATAGCTATCTCATGAAATCATATATAAAAGTAGAATCTTAGTATTAGCATAATACCAAAAGCTCAGTAACTCTGTTATGGAATAATACAATCCTGTTTCTCATACAGACCTATAATGTTATTATGTAAATGGCTATACAAAACATGATTATATCAACAAAATGAAATTGTTGTGTAAGACAGTTCCCAGTCTCTGTAAATGGGGCTTTTCAGAGCTACAAAAACAGAGTTTCCTCCTATGATGTTAGAAGGAACGTTAGCGTTGTTGATTCCTGTTGCATTTTTTTTATTTTAAGGGTTATCACAATCAACCTTGAAGATCAGAGGATAAAAAAAAATAACCTATATGTGTGAGTTGCACCACACAGTGAAAATTGTTATAATATTTAGATTCCTCTTATGTTCTGCACTTCCTTGACCTTATTAGAAATTCCTTATAACTTTGCCTGCCTGTTAGTTGGTCAGAAACAGCTCTTTGTAATCTAAGCCCTCTTGTTTTTTTTTAATGAGTGAGGCTGTGCGCCTCATAAAATTTTAGATTTTTGACTGGGTCACTTTGATGTGGGAAAATGTAATTTTTATGTCAGAACAGTCTCTTTGAAGCTATATGAACCAACAGATGAACCATGAACCTCAGAAAAGGACACATACTTCCATTCTGAACTCAGCCTAACTTTTGGAGCACATAAAGTAATGAAATACACAAAGGTCACATCATAGTTAAAACCACACACTGAACAGTTTGAGGGCAGCAACAGTGTCATAAAAATAATTTCAATAAGCTGTCTCCTGAATTAATAGCATACAACCGTTACAAGACACTTACACTGAACAAAACAGCAAAATTTACCTACAAACTTCAGTTAATGATCCTGTAAAATCATGTCCCAAGTTGCTGATATTTTAACCTATTACATTATTAGCATTTCTTTCAATTTCTAACTTATATATCATAATTTCTGCCTTTAGCAGATGAAGAAACTATGACATTTTTGTCCTTTTGACCTTCATCTTGCAATTTGCATGAATAATGGAATTGTTTACCTGGATCCTTGTTTAGTCAAGATAGTTTTTTAAAAAGGAAAATATGATGGGGGAAAAAAAGGTCACAAATGAAATTCATATTTTTGTACTTTCTGTAATGACCTGTAACTAGCAGTATGCAATGTCCACTGTGCTAATGATGCTGGCCAGGGAAACTGCACTCACTCTTTCATGTTGAAAAACGCTACCATTTCCAAAGAGGCTAAGAGATGGATCTTTACAGGTTGTAAAGACTACAACAGCTTTATGAGCTAGTCCACAACGCTGGCTTAGAGAACCGTGAGCATTGCAGTAGCACTACAGTGGACTAGACTACGAAAGTGTACGCTTGTCTTTTCACTATTCTATTGCATTTTGGGCATCAGTTTCCACTTTGTCTGTTATTTTCTCTTTACAGTCCCTCAATTTCTTACATGTTAACTGTTAAAAAAATGCTGTTTAAAGAGGGAAAGAGAAAGGAAAAAAAGACGAAGTCTGGGACATGCCAAGGTGAGGAGTATCCCACTGGTTCTGGGTGCTTACGGGACTGACAGCTCACAAGGTTTAATCTGAGGCAAACAGGGGCAACGTTACAGACAAAACGAGAATGTCTGACGTCCATCTCCCTCAGGAGAAGGTGTTTGGTTTTTACAAAAGAAAAGGAAAACTGAATAAGGGTGCCAAATATTCCAACCAGCAATAAGCTTTACTGCTGTTTTATTTTAAGACCATTTACTTACTGACAGGGGATAAAAGAAGACATGCCACGGCATACTGAATGTCAGAAGGAAAAAATCTTGCTCAAATATTTGCCTTCATAGCATTTTAGTAGTAGTACGTTAACCATGAATACTATCTCCCCAGCTGATCTGAAAAAAGTCGCCTATATTCAGAGGCAGGGCTCATTAGGGTCATCAAATGAGGCCTCACTTTGTTCTTTTCTTATCAAACATGTAGCACCAGAAAACTGATAAATAAAATTCCAGTTGTGGAAAACAATCCTGCTAAGGTACTACTGCTCGGTTTCTCTTATTTGCTGCTGCTCTTATTTGCTATCCTCATTCCTACAAATTAGGCAACACAAGGATTAGTGGAGAAACCACAGCTTTCTCTCACGTGGCTTGCACATTTTTATGTTCTTGTGACAGCAGCCAATTTCACTATTGCCACAGTTTCAAATCCTCAGCTCCAAGAGTTTGGCCTTCAGATACCTCAGGATGGATGCGTTTGCACATTTAGTGATGCTGTTGCTTGCCATCTACTAAGCAGCCCCTCTTTCTTCCCTCATCTCCAGCTACTTGTTTCCAAGCCCATTCTACACCGTTATGCACAGCTGTTTGTGTGAACAGGTGACAAATCAGTTCAAACTGGGTCTTCTTAAGCCACACAATTTTACAGCCAAGCCTTTCCAACAGGTACATGAAATCCAAGGCAATTCCAATAACACCAATGAGACTCTGATGCAACAAAATAAAGCTACTCATGTGTAAATGGATGTTTGATTGAAGCAAATCAGTTGAGAAACAGAAGACGGAAAAGGAGAAAGGAAGCAGAACAAACAGCAACTACCAAAGCTTATGGAAAGTCAGACTTACTCTGTCTTACGTAAATGGCAAACTACTAACTAAACTATGTAAATATTCTGAAATGAGTGATAAATTTCAGATTTTCTTATCACAGGGAAAAGATTGACAATGCCGCATTTTGTAAGGAAATAACACTGAGGTTCCAGTGCCAAGACCCCAGTATCAATGGCGCACCCCAGCCCTTCTTCTCATAGGACTGATAGGGAGCTAAAAAGCTAAAAAGTCAGAAGGGAGGACCACTGAGGAGGACCGCCTTCAGTTTAGCAGCCAAAGTGCTTCTACAAGAAGATGTTCAGAAACCCCCCAGTATTTTGGGTCTTGGCCCCATAGAGCAAGGCCCATAAATCTTCAACCCTGGGACAACCCACATGGCAGGCTCAAATCCAAGGCTGAAAGCCCAGGCTCTGCAGCACACCACTGGAATTCAACAAATTAAACAAAAAATGTTTGCAAGTGAAAACTTTAAGTTCAATCTGCCCAAAGAACGACCCTGATGAGGCGATAGCCTCACCTTCTTTAGGCCAGCAATGAAAATCCTCATAGCTGGGCCCAGCAAGATGACTCAGCCTAGTTAGGGCTGCTTTGATGGCATTTTAGTGATGCTAAGGTGAACCAAAGGTGCCGTAGGACCAGTGAAACCACCCATCTGCCCAACATTCTGCATGCTTCCTGCGCTGTCAAGATGTGGCCAGGGCCATTGGAACCCACCTTGGCAGCTGCTCTGCTGTTCACTTATCAGTGTCCATCACGCAGTCCCCAGGCAAGCTTTTAAACCATGTGCATTATCAGGGCATCTCTAACCAAATAAACAGTACTTCTTCCCCATAAATTAGAAACACTGGGCACTGACAAGTAAAAATGCCAAAGGTATGGAATTTCTAGCATTGCACAGCTCTGGTTGTTACTCAAAAGACAGCATACCCCTAATTCACACTACTCCAATGGACCGGTTTTGCATGTACACACAAACACACACACACGCAGTTCTCTACAAAATACTGGCAGATCAGTCACCCTCCCAGTGCTGTCTGATTAGACCCTTAAAATATTCTTCCCTCATACCAGACCGTAGACTTAGCATCTGTTGCCATGCCCTCCCACGTCTGACCACAGAGTCACAAACAGGATTGTACCTGTTGTCTTCTCTGGTGACCACCATTTAGTTTGGAGTACCCAAGAAGCCTTCTCCAGTAGCAAAGAGCACTTCCGGTTGAGCCATAGAAACAGCTTTCTGGGCGAGATTTCCATCATACTGTTTGTAGAAATCTCCCTTCCATCCTTGGAAACAACCCAGTTTAGGAAGGCTGTCTTTCAGAAGCATCCTCTCCCAAAGGTCTCTAGTTAGACTGGTCCATGTAAGTTGCTTCTGACAACCAAACTTCCCACTCACCCCTTCCCCACACGGTGATTTAAAACTGTTTAACAGCCACAGGCTCAAGCTTTGCCAGTGCAACAAAGCAGATTTTGTCCATAAGCAAGACTCATTACAGTTAGCACCTTAGCCATGCCTCTGTTGTACAGGCAGTGGTTTATCTACACCCACTAGTTGCTCTTCCTGGCTGTTTCTTCTCCAGAAGCAACAGCAGCATCCAGTTATCACCACTAATAGAAAATATCTCATCATTCCAGGGAAGGGATTACACGGTGATGTTTCCCACAACAGCAGAGCCCTTGATTCACACTAGATCCCAGCGTGCGGCTCTCCCACCAACACCAGCCCTGACCACAGTACAGTGGGGCTCCTCCTGATCCTGGGAGTCCCTCCTATGGAGTCAGGGCATAACCAGGGCACACAACTACATCAGAAAAGCATTTTTCAGGTCTTGTTTAGACAATGGCTTTGTGAAACAGCAGCTCCTTTCCACGGCTGTGCTTTCTACAAAGAGCCATCCCCATCCAGTTAAAGGCTGAAGAGCACGGGATAGCAACGTGTTGCCACACAAGGACACACCTAGCCATTACAAGCCAAAACGTTCCTGCAGCAAAAGTTGTTAAGTAGACCACGCTCCACCAGACTGCAGACCAGTTCAGAAAATACTCGCCAGCTGGGACACCACAAGACTTCTTTCAGCAGCTTGAACAAACCTCATCCCTTGGTTATTCTCTAGCCATCTTCCGCTCCCTTACTGTTGTGTCCAACCTAAAATAAGCAGTAGGTAAGTCTTAACCTCAACATACCATTTAATGAACACAGTTCTCAAGGCATAGTAACATTCTATGATTTTCCTCCTGATGTTTTGTCGTGGTCTGTCTAGTTCAGAAACCAATTTTCAAAGTCAAGTCTTTACTGCTGTGGACACCCACCTGAGCTGAATCCTACAAAGAGGTAAGAGCTGCTCACTTACTTCGCTTTTTTGATAATGTTTAATCTTGCAAAAGAAACTTTCCTGTTTCCATAGGAGTTCATGCCTAGCAATCACTATTCCAAAAACACATCTTACTGGTATAATTCTTTTTGCTTTATAAAAGTTTAAAAAATAAAAGTAAAGGTCATATGCTAATTTGACATTTCAAAATCATACTCAAACCTGAAGCTTCATAAAAGTTTGATTATGACACTTGATGTACTCTACATATAGAAGCAGCTTAAAATTACTTTTTATTTCTTCATAAACTGAGATTTTTTTACAGTAAGACGTAATTTTAAAAGGACTTAAGTAACGGTGAACACCTAACCAAAGAATTTTTTTTTATCATTGTCCTGCTAAAATAACAGCAGATGTACCAAATAAAGTACTTTATGAAAAATCTTGAGCAATCACAGTTCTCACTTCACCAAACTGCCACAAAAAGAATTTACAACTGAAAAAAACTTATCCTTTGTCAATGTTTTTAGTGAAATACACACTTCACCTATTTTTCCTTGGAATGTGTGAATTTTAACATGCCAAAATAGAAAAGCCAAAAAATTCTTTAAAAATGGAGGGCAAAAACCTATTATTTCTTAAGAACACTGAAGATGTGTGTAATACCTAGGCTGTTACTTATCATATTCACCTCAACATCTCATTACTATTCTGCATTCCCCATCCTTATCTTCTCCCTTCTTCTTTCATTTCTTAACAAGTTTGGAAACTCTTCAGGGCAGGTTTCCTTTTTTATACAGGGGGCATCTTATTGCAATATAGAGCAATTGATATAGATAATATTACTCTTTTAAAAAAGGAAATTGCATCTTAAATTTTCCTTTTATATTAGCAGGCTTCACTCGTCACTAATTTTTCAGTATGCTTTAGATTCTGCCTCAGAGGAATCAGCTGACACTGAAAGATCTGATGGCTGGTTAGGGACAGCTGGGATTTTGGACAGCTACAAAAGTGCAAGAGGCTATTTAAATTATGAATTAAGCATAACAGGCCAATAATTATGTTTAAAAGATGACTCTGAAACTACCAACTGTTAATACCACCATGAGATTTCTGAGTTAGCAACAGAGTTATACTGAACCCCCTCCTGAGAAGACTCAATAGTTTCATGTTGGCTGCAGATGTGGAACATCACTTCTGCCATATTCACAAGGTTTTCTTCACAGACAGAGTGCTGGAAAAGTAGCAGAGCAAAAAGCTGTATGAGGCACAATTCTGTAACTAGTTATATCAGTATCACACATTACTTAGACTCCAATCTTCAACTTTTGATTTCCAATCTGAGACACTTACAGCCTGCCCCCTACATACAAACCACACATAGGAGGCTGGATTCCCAGCTGCTGGAATTAGCTGCTCAGCTTCTGAGCACGGCAGCTTAGAAACAGAGGAAGGGCTAGAAGGCTGTGACTTGCAAAGGGACTCCACAGAAAAGAGATTAAACAGGTCATCAATTCTTAAACAGCTTGAACATCATTCCCTTAGAAGGAGGAAAAAGGTAGTTTCCTGACCTCTAAGACTGTTCATCCCTTTCCTTTATTTGCAATTACAAGATAGTCTAGAGCCAGTCACAGCAGCGGACGTAGAACAGACAATATCTTCATTTCTTGTGTTTTATGGAGTACAAAGGGAAAACAAGATATGTACAGCAGTTACGACTTACTCCATACTTGAGTCTCATACACTCATAGCTGAGACCACCATGGGAGGAGAGAAGTCTGCCTGGGAACTCAAGAAGCTCCAGGTAAGGAATGTCTTGTAAAATTTAAAGCAAATAAAGAACCTCCTTAACCCTTATAGCTATAGGTAAGATTGCTTATGTACTGACCGTTTAAAAAGTAGGCTAAATAAAATCACACAGCAAGAAGTGCTTGCCTGGTAACTACCTTCATGTTACATTATTTACTTATTGTGAGTACACATTTAACTGTTGGGGGGTGGGGAGGGAAAGGGGAGAAGGGAAGAAAGCATTTCCCTTGTTTTGTTAACTCTACTGCTCCAATAGGGAAAACATGAAATCGAATGGTAGTATGGAAACTGGGTCTGGAAATAAAACACTGACAAGTTTTTAACTTTTATTACAAAATTATTTTTTAAAAACCTGCTAACATTTAATTTAAAAAGCCTCACAACTACCAAAAGGGAAATTAATGTCAAGAACGTATGTAATGCATTTTGTTCCCCATTATAAACAGTCACAACTCAGGACCCTGCCATCAGGAAAATCAGCTTGTCCAGCAGCTCTGCCTCTACCGCTGCAAATGGGTAAGTGGCAGAGGCTTCATTAAGTCTCCTTTTTTTTATTTTTCAAAGTAAATATACAGGCAGCAAAGGACACACAAAGTGTACCATTCTTAAAGAGATCATTTTTATGCTAGCTGAAAAAAACCAGTTCACCAGTATGGCTTTTTAATGTTACAAGAACATAAGGAGTGAAAGTTTGTAAAACACTTATAATCCGTTAAAATTTCAGTTAAATCTAACAGCTTCATATGCAGCATTTTTAAGATGTTGAGACTGATCATTTACAATGAATTCAAAGAATTATCACCATATACAGAAAGGCAGAATTGCTGACTGCTTTAATAGTGTAATTTTACATAGAATGTGGTCAGTCGACAATTCACTTGCCAATTAACACAAGGACTGCTCCTCTTATTTCCTCTGAGGTACACAGATACAAACATGTAGGAAGATACATTGCCTTCATAATTATTTCAGTTCAGAATCCACTGTTTTGCAAAACCAATTGTCTTTAAGGAAATGGATGTAATTCAGAACTATTTACTTCCATCATCGCCACTCTTTAAAAATAATACAAGTGCAACACTGTAGCACTTATGATGCTCAGATTTGGTAGCTGCAGTGAGAATACTTTAAAATACCTTTCTTTGCTTGAGGTTTGAAAAAAACACTCTAACATGAGTATTTAACTATCTCAGGATCATAAAAATAAAGCATGAGCTTGTACAAATGGAGATACCATTAAACAGATATCTTGCCACTTCAAGAATTTTAACTGAAGTGCAATTGGTTTTACATCTGTTACCTTCCGAGTGCACCACCAGTAATAAAAGCACATCCAAGAGCCTGCTGGGAAGGCGCAGAATTTCAGAACTAAGCTACAAGACCCAACTCAGTTTTGATTCTGCAGAAGAGTGAAATAATCAATGTGCTGAAACTTCAAAACCTCATTTCCCCAGCTGGTCCAACCAGGCTGTAGGTTGCGAGCAAACAGCTCCAAGCACTGCACATCTGGCTTGACAAACTCTGACAGAACCGCTGTGCAAGAGAAAAAAAAGAAGATAAGAACAGTGACAAAAGTACAAATAACAAGAGCAAACAAATTCTCCCCTGTGCTGCTAGTGGATGAAAACTGGAATGTTTCATTAAAAAAGGGAAATTAATTTCAGGGGTTTCATCAAGCAGCTAGACTATTTATAGTGAGAAAGACATTTTAAGTAAGTGCCCTTGAGATTCTGAACAATATTGTCAAGGCCTTCAATAGCCTTGATTTATTGGTTTTCATATAGAGAAAGGGAATGAGGATTTATTCCAGCTTGTACATAGATGAGTTCCGAATTTTTCACTAATATCAACCAAACACCTCCTAAAGACTCACTTAGCTCATATAACACAGGGGCAAGACTTCTAAAAACAAAAAATAAAACCTTTCCTTAATTAAGATCACACTCTTTTCCTCTGCATCTTGAAGGGGACAAAAGCATTTTTTGATGGCAACTGTTAAAAGGTAAAATAAAAAATACCAGTTAAATAAACATAGCACTAAAAGCACTATAAAAATGCAGGGACTTCTTCCCCAAGACGAGCTTGGCAACTGAAGAAATATTTATATTAAATATCTGAAATTTCTTCTACAGTTGGGTATTTTTACTGCTTAAATCCAAACAAATAGATGCTTGTTATTAACACCAATTGCGTCACCGATTATGACTGGTATTCCTGGAGTGACAGAAAAAGATCTTGCATTTCACCTGAAAAGTATTATTGCACACAGTTTATTGTTAAACATGATACTTGTGATATAGAGCCATTTCGTTTGTAGCTGGATCAAACAAATTCCTAACTACCTTTCAGAAAATGGCTTCAAGGACACTATGTATCAAAACATGCATGAGAAAAGCAAATGGTTAAGGAGTACCCAACACAAAGGAGGCAGAAAGACCGAAAAACATATCTACACTAAAAATTACATGTTAAGTTTTTATTTTTGTGACTGAGGACGAAAGAAGAAAAACTAAGAAACCATTTCCTTTTCCAAATGATATCTTGGCCACTCTTGTTCAGATCTCCCAGTGGTTTCTAAATTTCTGTAGCTTAAAAATACAGCTCATAAAGCTAACATTATGTTGCTTGACTCAATTTCTTCAGATATGATAATTTCAGAAAGCAAAAAATACACCCAAAAAGCATACATCAAATCATGACAGGGAAAGCTTTATTTCTGGTGCAATCCAAGTCCTGACTTTTTGCATCAAGTTCGCCAGTCACAGAGTCCCTATGTGAGACTTCAGCTGATCTCGTCACGGATTGCTCCTGTTGCAGTAAAATGAGCATTTACTTCACTTCCTACTGAGCATTAACCAACCCCAGTTGCATTTCCTACCTCACCTCTTACACAGCTTCAATCCATTCAAAACTTTTTCTTAAATATCTTACAATGGTCGTTTCCAGACTGTCTTGTATTTTGGCATGGCAGATAAATCTATTCTTCTTCCTCAAATCTTTAACAAATGTCAAATTAATGCCTCAGATGGGTTACCATCAAGGCAGCTCTTCATCTAAAAAAATATTGCTACCAGCAGGAATCTCATTCTAAAAACCTGCTTCTTTTAGAGGCAAGCTAAAATGTTCAAACAAATCTAACATTTGCAGAGAAGAGTCTGGGAGGTTTAGAGGAAAACGTACATTCCAACAGAAAATCTGCTGCACTGAACGGTGCAGTTTGGCATCACGGGAGTTCATCTAATTAGACACCATTTATGAGTAGCTGCTTTTATACCTTTTGAAAACCTACCACATTACAAAAAAAAAAAGTGGTAGTGTTTTTCCATGTTTTATTTAGTTAAGGATTTCTTGTGCACAACTTGCTGCCAACATTTTAACAAAGGTTTTCCAAAAACCTATTCCCTCAATCATGTAAGAAAGCCCATGTCACAGGAGTCTGCACTTTTTTCCACAGAAGAGAAGGGAGAAACTGTGGATAGCAAAGCTTTGAAGCTTTCAATAAGTCCTCTGTGAGCAGATCCTGATCTTTAGGACATCTTTCAACCCTAATGTGCATAAGATCACACAGAGCTTACTGCAGAGTCCAGGCTTTAGATGACTTTTCCTCCTAAACATATAAAAACAAAATAGAAGCATTTTATGTTTTATATATGGGCTTCTAAGTAGAGAAAGCAATTATTTACGTGAAAAAATTTCATTAACAGCACATTAGTAATGTTGACATTTGTTCTTTAAAATGCATAGATTAAAAATATCATCATGGCACTAAGTCAAGTAATCAAAAGCAGTTTTACTAAGCACTAAAAAATTTCATGCCTAAAGAACAAATTTTAAAAGTATACTTAGTAAATTCAACCAATCTCAAAGAAAGAGGTAGCCAAAAAATGGTTCAGTTCAGCAGGAGCAGGAAGCCTGCGCCAATTTTTCATTCAATTTGATTAGAGAATTTATAAAGAAAATCTCAGGAATCTCCTTCTCTCCTGCTGTCAGAGAGGGCATCTTCTTTAAAGTCAGAGCTTTTTTAAAAAACAGAGACTGATTACATATAATTCAAGATCACAGTACAGTACAATTTTTCATTGCTAGGTTGTAGATATTTACATAATCACATCAGGCAGTAACATGCACTGCAACAGAAATTACCATATCAAGAGAGCAACAACATGTCTGTATTTTGTTGGCATAAAATCTCATTATACTTGTTTCCTTAAAATAGGAAAAGTCAGTATTCAAGTTATAAATTACAGCTGCATTGTTAGGCTTTTATATCACCAGAAGGCTACCTTAACACACATGGATCTGACTTCCAGCCCTTAAGCAAACTTTGGAGTTCTTTTCTCTGACAACAGGTTAGAGGATCTACATCAGTAGAAAGATCAAATACTAAGTTTTTCTACAATAGGAACAAATTTTTAAAATAAATAAATAAATAAATAAATCAAACAACCCACATTTACTTCTATCTATTTACAGATACAATTGACAATAAACAGTTTAAATGGACAACAAACAGATTACTCTTTATCACTTATGGGCGTAATAAACACTACAACACAACACAGGCACCTACACTTGGGCATGTAATGCCTTGGGAGGGACACATGAATCTAGCACAAAGCTGGCTGGTAGATACAACAGGGGTCTTCTTAGAAAACCTGCTTTCTTCTGAATCACAATCCAGGGGTCAGGCAGGATACCTGCCATACGTGCTTGTTCTTAATCCCAAACATGTATTGAAGATACAAGCTGCCAAAAAATGTTTAAACAAGCAAAAGAAAGATTCATTTTTGAAAAAAAGCAATGGTTTCCCCTTACCTTTTGAACTTCCATTACCTAAATAGCAAGTTCTGCACAACAAATTGGATATATAAAGTAAAAACTACTCTGCTGGCCTTTTACTGTCTGATTTGTGAGCCATACAAAGCATATGATTGAACTCATTTCATAACAACCCTTCAAAAGGGTTTCCAATGTAGAGGTCTTTATTGCCCAGTTTGCCTAATCCCTGAACAGAGTAAGGCCAGAAAAAGATTTGAAACTCAGCACAAAGATGGCTTTACACTTCAAGCAAAAGTTGAAGAGCTTCAAGTTAAACCCAGATGTTGATGCACCCATCAATTAGTCTAATAGTAAGGGCTCATGAGGTGCACAAAGAAACTAAAGGGAATTACTTCTTTTTACTTCCAAGAACACAGCCTAACGAGCCAGGTTGCTACAGGAGAAGGAGGTTCCCAAGACTTCCCATTGCACTCTTCTGCTGGAGATATACAAAGCAGCTAGAACATAGCCAAGAACTAATTCTAATGTTTTCAGGCATAATCCTATATTACATTATTATTTTCTAGCCATAAATGTACATACTTAAAAACTGGAGGAGAAATGTCTATAATAAAAAGAACCTATAAAACAGGAAAAGGAAAAAACATTGTTTGAAGTTCTACACTACTTTACATTGTTTGTGTAACAGAATACCGTCTATGTTGTCTAAGAGCAACATTGAATCGAATTAGGGAGAAAACCTGCTGTTATTTGAATCAAAACCAGAAGTAATAAAATTTCATTTTAACGTATTTACATAAAGAAGCTTAAGTACATTTATAATGATGTATAAAAGCTCTAAGCATTGAACACAGCACATGCATCACCAAAAACCCCTACAGTCCCAATTTCATGGTTAAATGCACTGTAGGAACCCAAACGTCTCTTTTTGATGGCTTACTTTAATTTAAATCTTTCTCATTCCCCAGAGAGATGAACTATTAGAATCAGTCATTAAGTGGCTACATATGTACAAATATACAGCCTTTATAGTAGTAACAAGAGATAAAGTGCCAGATAGCAACAATAAATACTAATATTTTTGGCTTTGTTACTACTTCAACAAAAGCATAAAGAATGTCTGTGACTCATCAAGTGTCCTTCTCTCCCATTGCAAGATCTCTGCTTCTGTTCAAATTTCTTCTAAGATGTGACTGAGCTGCTCTCTACTGGTCACCTGAGAATACTGTCTGATCATGAAAGCGGATATAAGACCGAAGTTGAGGCACCAGCAATTAGCTTTTGACTTTTGGTCTACCTCTTCACTCCATAACCATGCTCTGAACAGAGGTGCCAAAACTGTAGGATACACATGTATTTTTATAAAAACATTGTAAATAACTGGTACTGCTCAACAACAAATTGGTTTTTCAAATAGAAACATAAATGCTGCATAATGGTATCAAGTTGCAGCATTCAAGTAGACTCAAATACATAAATCAGCACAGACAATTTATTTCAAAATCCATCCAGGATCATAATTTACAAAGGATTCCCCAATATGGTTTCTAAATTCTGCCCTACAAAAGAGTTACTCTGAGGACCATTCTGGCACTAGAATTCTCTATAATACATACAAACTGCTGTTTTGCACCCTTGGATACCTCACCAGTTCCCTGTTTGTGTCTGAGTGTGCTGCCAAGTATTGGTTTCCTGAAGAGGCCCTACGTGGCTGCCACACAAATCACCACCCTACCATTCATTAGCTTAAATCAACACACATACTTCCTGCTGTAGCCCTAATGCTTAAAGAGGTGGCTTCAGAAATGCAAAAAGATCCTCCTAGAATTGCCCTTTTTTAAAATCATTTTTAGCCGAAGTATATGTCTCCTACTAGTTTTTGAACATGTATAGATATATGCACATTAATTTAATAAATACAAGCCCAAAATACAAATTATAGTGCCTCCCGGAACACATAACTGTCAGATCAGCTTCCTAACTGAAGTTGCACTGTTCCTTGGGAACAGAAAAAGGAAAGCATGTAAGTGAAGCAAACTGTGATGCCCCTCGCCTCCAACAGCATTATGCATTTCTTCTACCTGCCTTTCTAATGTGATTCCATAGTGCCATGTGCACCTGGAATATTTGCAGATTCACTATGAGATTTCCTTGGGTGAGAATTAAACCATTTTTGTGAGAGTTATTAAATATGTTTCTTACCATAACACTGTAAGGCACTCAGGTGCTATAATGATGAAAGAAGTACAACCTTCTATTGATGAAATTAGTCAGAGTGCTGCAGAACAATGTGCAAAAGGTAACATATCACACAGAAATCTTCAAATCCTTTGGACTAAACTCTGAAAAGTTGAATTTATACCCACAATAACAGGATGGCTGAGTCACTACATCAATTTTAGTAAATTAAATACAGCTCCTCAGAAATAAGCAGGGCACGCCTTATTTATTGCCTATTGTTAACAGTTTTAAAATAACTAAGTTTTTGGATTTCTGTACTGCAGGTGTATAAGCAACTCACACAGAAATAAAAACATTCCTTTCAGGATGACATAATAAAGAAAGAGGTTTCTGCTTTTATTAACTAAGCAAAAGATATCCTAATTTATATATTCCCAAAGTTCTTCTGCCCTAAATGCACTTTAGGTCATTTGGAGCAACTTCATACATGCAGTATCTGTAAACTGTTCCGGCAGCATTTCAAAAACAAATTTTTAAAATGCAACTTTTTTGTGTGTTTTTTTTGTTTATTTGTTTTGCTGGTTTGTTTGGGGGTTTTTTAACACATTTACCCAAAATATTTACACAACAATGAATGAAGTTCTACTTTCCATACTCATTTTTGGAGACCAAGACGTAGGTGCCTGACAACATTTCTAGAAATGTTGAAGAACCACAAGTCCTGCTGAGCAAAATTGCTTGGCATATGGGAAATTAAGGTATTTCATACATGTAACTCATTCTAGGTACATTATTTCAGACATCCAAGTCCAATACCCTACAGAAACATTAAACGTCAACAAAAACGTACCAGTAAGAGGGGGTTTGTGTGAATGCAGACTGCAGGGTATGCTAACAATTAACTTATGTTCTGGAACCGGGAGTACATCTTCAGATTTTCTGTTGTATAAATGAGAACAAGAAAAGAAGCGTGAGAATGAATACCACCAAATGCGACGCTGCAGCTCTCAGAGAGCTCCTTCAGACAGGAGGTAACACAAAGAACGCTCATTCAGAGTCAAACTTCAGATAAGTCTAAAGGAAGTTAAATGGTGCTTAGTCATAATATATAGGACAGTCTATGACATTACAGAAGCTTTAGATAAAACATGGTTAACAGTAGCCATACAAAGTCATTAAGAACAATGTAGTCCTGTATGTTTTCACGTGTAGAAAAACACCAGCACCCCCAAAATGGTGTCAGCCTGTGCAAAGGACTCACAGTCCAAGAGAACCTGTCAGCAAAGGAAGCTCTGTCCATAAGGCTTTTATCTAAGCCAGTTTCCCAATAGAGACAGATATAAGGAACAAAGGTTTCCATACTTTAATCCCACTAAAGCACTCCCTCATCCCAAAGCTAATAGGGTTACTTTTAGGTCCAAAATCAGCCAAAAGATGATATCAAGAGAAGATTTTGGGACACTGTATTGTATAATGAACAAGTGATACATACAAAGAGAATCCTAGCAGCCTCAGAAAAAGACATGTGCCATAAATAGGCTGGCATACCTTAAGGCTTCCTTTTTGTCTCCTTGAACTCTCCCCAATACAAGAACTTCATAGGGCTTTTTGTGTAAAGAATCCAAAGGCAATACAAATTCTCCAGCTCTAGTAATCTGATAAAAAGAGTCAAATTGGATATTAAAATCTTCCACTATGTATTTTTTCAAGATATTTTCTTTGATAAAAAGGAAGATACTGACGATACCATACCCTTCAAATACAAAAACACACGGTAATAAATAGACAAATTATAAGAATATAACCATAGTGCAAGTCCTCTGTTTCCAAGAAAGCAACAAAGCAATTGAGAACTTACTTTTACCCAGTGCCACTCAGCAAGTGTTTTCACAGACCAATGAGGATAAAGTTCATCCTTCACAAAATGTAAGTGCTTCTGTCTGTTAGTCACCCACGTGACTACAAGACAATTTGGAGCAGCTAGTACTGGTACAGGAATTTGTCTGATTTGCCACGAAGATAAGTAGCTGTACCTATATGCCAATACAGTGAGAAAGCAAAAAATGCAAAGCAACAGAAATGGACAAAGAAATTACACAGCCAAGACGTTTCAAGTACTATTTCCTGACAACATAAGTCGTAAAAATGGATCAAGACTGACACCCAGTGCCCAAATCTGATGGATTTGGATATAAAATCATTAGTGTATGTACCTAAGTTTTACTGAGCAAAACCTTTAACTACATATTTCCACTATTCCCCCAAATAAAGTATTGAGTTGTGATTCTGAAGAAACCTACAAACCCACATTTAAGAATTAACATATGTAATTCAATACTCATATGTTTACACCAGAAAAAGGCTATTCACTGAAAAGTAGCTCTTTAATCAATGTAACATTATTCTCTTTTCACAGTAAGCAATCTCTCTTCTAAATGAAAATGACGAGTCACAAGTGCAAGGGCAACACTCATTTGACTGGCAAGTTAAAAGGTCATAAAAGAGTAATCACTTCTCCAATTATTTGCAGAAGTTAGTAATTATTTTTAATTTACTATACATGGTAAAAGTTGTCAAGGTTACTCAGAACAGTTCTGCACATTTTTGAGATAACTGTATGCTACATCAGTGAATACAGTATGCTTTCCAGATTCTGTCCTGTTCTACCATTTTTCTATTACACTATTTTACACTATTAGTGAGTTACAATTTGTGCAACCTACATGTTGCAGCACCAAAAACATCGGCACACTGACTACTGGAATCAACAGTCACTGTCTGGGTACCTGGGATTCCGATACAATGCAACAGTGAGAAGAACAGTGAGAAACAGGTAACGGATAAAATCCAAAATACCTCCTCAACTAGACTGCCCAGCAAAAAAAAGACTCACAACCCAAACGTGAAATGCTTAACGAAGATTAACAGCAGTGAAGGCTCTTCCATCTTTTGCCTTTATTTTGTAAGGGAGAGAGGGTCTTGCTGGCTAATTCATGCTTATGAATAATTTTATGAAATTAAATGAAAATTATAATTTTCCTTTTAGTAACTTACATAGTCAAGAAATACACTTGAATGAGTTTAACTCTGGGTTTCTAGAGGTTTCTGTAGGGCTTTCAAAGTAAAAGCCTACTATTCAGTCCCTGCATCTTCAAATTATGTCTTCATAACAAGCTTCAATAGCTGCTGTAGATATTATTCTAGGAGGCTGCAAGACCCTATTTCCTTTCTGCGCTTCTTTCACCATACACAATTCTACAGCAATCAAGAGAGCTCCACTGGCATAAGCTTGATGTTACTCAGTGGAGAAGGAAGCCCATGAAGTTTGAAGTTAATGACTTCATGAACTGCAGTACTCAGAAAGTTCCTATTGCACTTGAGGATTTTACTGCTGCATTATCACTACAGCTACAGCTGTAATTAAAAAAAAAAACACAAACAAAAACAACAAAAA
>WKFP01012725.1:11111-23484 GCA_011057875.1 Pterocles orientalis | reverse complement strand
CCCCAAACCTGGGGTTCACAACCCCGAAACCTGGGGTTGACACCCCCCAAACCTGGGGTTCACACCCCCTGCTGCTGGGGTTCACACCCTCAAACCTGGGGTTCACCCCCCCACTCCGCTGCTGGGGTTCATCCCCCAAACGTGGGGTTCACACCCCCCCAAACCTGGGGTTCACACCCCCCCACTGCTGGGATCCACACCCCCCAAACCCGGGGTTCACACCCCCTCACTGCTGGGGTTCATAGCCCCCAAACTTCGGGTTCACACCCCCCCAAACCTGGGGGTCACACCCCCCAAACCCGGGGTTCATACCCCCCTGCTGCTGGGGTTCACACCCCTCAAACCTGGGGTTCACCCCCCAAACCCAGGGTTCACACCCCCAAACCCAGGGTTCACAACCCCAAACCCAGGGTTCACAACCCCGAAAACTGGGGTTCACACCCCAAAACCCGGGGTTCACACCCCCAAACCCGGGGTTCACACCCCCCAAACCCGGGGTTCACACCCTGCAAATGTGGGGCTCTCACCACCCTGCTGGTGTTGACCGCCCCAAACCCAGGGTTTCACACCCCTGAAAACTGGGGTCCACACCCCCCAAACCCAGGGTTCACACCCTGCAAATCTGGGGCTCACACCCCCCTCACTGCTGGGGTTCACACCCCCCAAACCTGGGGTCCACACCCCCCAAAGCTGGGGCTCACAGCTGGGAGGGTGCTGCATCCTTCCCGCGGGGGGAGAAGGAAATTCAACACCTGGAGCCCCCGGCGCTGGGGGGGGGGGGTCGCTTCATTTCTAAGTTTACTCCTTTCACCACATCTCGTCCCGCAGATCTCCCTGCCCACAGCAGACACGAATAAATTACCCAACAGGAACTTTATTCCGGCCACCGAGCACTAACCCATCCCGGGAACTCAACTAGAAACGGGATTATTTGCAAATACTCTAAGAAAAGACGTCATTCCTGGGGGCTTGGTTCTGTTTTTTCTTTTTTAACCAGGTAACACGGAAGAAAAACCACCTCTTGGAGTTTTTCTAAATGAAATAACAACTCTGAGCTGGTCCAGCTGCTGTCAGAACAAACAGGACCTGCGAGCGGTTGAAGAACCAGACCAGCGCTCTGCTCCCTTCGGCGTCACCCCCTTTTTTGGTGAGTCACCCACCAAGCGGGGCCCCGGAGACGGGGCTGAAGATCCGAGGATCTGGCCAGCGGGGCTGCACGTGATTCGCAGCCGTATCGCCGAGACCTAACACTTTAAATAAAGGAAAAGTTTTCATTTTTAAAAAGTTACGGCCGGACACAGTCTCTTCTTCCCAGCCAGGAGGGTAGAGTTAACACTTAATTGAAAGAGAATTGATAGAAACGAGCTGGGGGGGGGAAAAAAAAAAAAAAATAAATGTACAGTTGGCAGTTTCCATCTGCATCCGCTCGGAGGAAACGCTGCTGCTTCGCTTGGCGACGGCGCTGCCAGCTGCACACGATGCTGGAAATACGGTTCGACAAGTCTGAGGGCAGCTCTGGAGGCCTCGGGTCAGTGGAGGAGGAAAGAGGGGAAAAAAAAAAAGAGAAAAGTACATACAGACATCGCTCAGGGTCATCCAGAGCCCTCAGCAGCTGCGCGTGCGCGGCGAGAGATCCTGGCGGCTCTCGGTGCGTTCCAGAGCCGGGGCGCGGCCACGGCGACTGCAAGCTCCAGCCTGTAAAGGAGCTTCCCCTCGGCACGGTCCGAGACACACAGGCTGGCGGAGCTGGGGATAAAAACATTCACTTAGCCACACTTGGGAAAAATAAAATAAAAAAATGAAGATCTCCAAGTCATTCGCATGAGAGGAGCTGGATTTACTCAGACGTGAGTAAGCAGCCGGGAGGACGTCTCAAATAAAAGGATAAAAAAAAAAAAAAATCAAAACAGGCTTCTTCTCGAAACTCACTGTCCTCGGGAAAGAAAAATTACACTCTCCACGCACAGCGAGTCCAAAAGAGGAGCAAAGGGGGATTCGGAAATTTATTGAGAGTCTGCCTCGAGTCCAGGGGCGAGGGGACGTCCGGCGAGGAGCCGCCCCTGCGCCTCCGGGAGAAAAGCTCCGAGCCTGCGCCGGGCACCTTCCCTGCGGCTGCCGCCGCTCGTGGGACACGGGCTGGACCCCGACCTTCCACGGGATCGTTCACAAGGGGGAGGAGGGGGAAGGATTACAGGTGGGGTTTCAGGAGCCGTTTGCTTCAACCTGTCTCCCAGCGCCGAGCAGACCCCGTCCTGCGTGCCCGGCTGATCTCAAGGCTGGGACGGGAGGTCACCTGGGGCAGCAGCCACAACGCGGGACGGAGGCGTCAGAACCCGTATTTGGCTTGAGTCTGACGGCGGCTGAGCTTGTTTTCAGACCACGTGTTTTTCAGTTCCAGTTCTCTTTCCTTCGCCTGCAGAAACGGAGAGGATTCACGTCAGCGGCGCCGCTCGCCGACTCAGCGGCGTCCCACCCTCCTCTGCCCCCCGCGCCGACGGGATTACGCAGCGAGAAGCCTCGTTACAGGCGTTAGCACAATTATCTTGACAGAGGCCTGAATTAATCGGGACGCCCGGGGATTTCCTTCACGCCAAAACGCGGCTTCTCTCGCGGCCGCTTCCCAACCTCACGGCAGCGGCGGCGAACTCAGACACGACGCCGCGAGCCGCGGGCACGGACGGCCACGCACGCGATGCAGCCGGGAGGGAGGGGAAGAGCGAAGGAAAGCACACAGCAGAGTGGAGATCAGCGCCGGGAGCCCCTGGGGCCGCAGCGCTGCTGGTTGGGCTGGGGGACGCGCTGCGGGGTCGCGCTGCTCGCTCAGGGGCAGCCCCTCGTCCCCGGCGAGGAGGACGAGGAGGAGGGCACTCACCTGGTGGATCAGGTACGTGATCTGGTGTTTCCGCCTCTGCTGCCCCGTGGGCTGATCTCCTTTTTTCTGGAAAGCAGAAAGAGACGAACCGTTAACCCTGGAAACTGACTCAGAGAGCGAGAGACACCAGAGCTCGCACTAAAGCATTTCTAGAAGCGTTTGTTTCACATTAAACACCTGCGGGCAGGTTCCTCAGACCGAAGCAGTTCCCGGCTGATCTTTACCACCTCTGTTCACACCAGACAAGGTCCCTGTCCCCACCCTGGTGACCGCGTGGCACCTAACCCAGCTCCAGCGGGGGCTGGAAGGGGAACGGAGCAGTTTCCGAAACCCCCCGCACCTTGCTGAAGGATTTCATGGTCTTCTCCTCCGTTAAGGACTTGGTCAGCCACTGCTGGGCTCCGCTCAGCTGATCGTCACCTTTGATATCCACAAAGTTGATTTCTTCCCTCCCCCGGTTCCGCTTCCCTTGCAGCCGCTTGAACTGAAGGAACAGAAACAACGGGAGTTACGCCGGCACGTCGCGACCGACGCCAACCTCACCCAAGGGAAGGCAGATGGGCTCCAACCCTTCGCTCCCCAACCATGGACACACCAACTAACATCTCCCCAGCCAGGAATTTTTTTATTTTTTTTAGATTTCTGCTTTGCTATAGACCAGGATATAGGTCTGGAGCTTACAATCTCATTTTCCTATGTGGAAGGGGAAAAAATCCAACATTTCTTTTCACTTTTGGTCTCGCTCAGAAGACCCTCGGACCCTGGGTCTCGTTTGAAGCGCGAGGGAAGCGCCTGAAGTCTCCCTGCCCACGCCTCCCGGCACACAAATCCACCCCCGGGGCAGCGGCACCTCGGAGGGAGGGAGCACCAGAGGGGCTCCTGTCCCCTGCAGCACCAACCGGCTCGGTGAACGGGGACCTTCTGAATTAGATCAACGACAGGAGAGGGCTTGGGTTTTGGGGTTTTGTGGTTTTTTTGTTTGTTTTTTGTTTTTTAAACAGGTTTGGTTTTTTTTCTAGCAGAGCTTAAAGGCAAACTCCGGAGCAGAAGAGAGAGTAAAGCACCAACCGCTTCGTCGTCGATGAAGGAGGAGTCGGTGCTGATCTCCTGCGGCGGTGCCTGGGCCGGTTCTGCCTCCGGGTAGTACCCCCCGCTGTAGTAATCCTGGCAGCAAAAGGAAAAGCGCTTTGTCACGAGAGCGAAGCCAGACCCACCCTGGAGCAACCCCCCAGAGACAGAGGAGCGCTGGAACCTCGCTGCCGTCCCACCTCCAGAGATCCCCCCCATCCACCGGGACACTCCACACCTTCCTCCTCCCAGGGCCGACCCACGCGGCCATGGATCCCGTGCCAGGTGAGGAGCACGAGGCTCTGGGTAGCTCTGCGCCTCTTTCTCCAGCGGTAATCAACAAATATTTTGCTGAATTACTCGAAACAACCTGGCCTCTGGTGAGGCCTGATTCTGCGCCCTGACGGGGCAGCCCTGCAGGGGGATTTGAAGATAAGCGCAGCCATTAAACATTTATCCAGCAAAAAGCCTCTGTGGCCCTTGTGCCAGAAGGATCCAGCTGCGCTAAGTGCTGCGGGGCTCTGCTCCGCGTCCCAGACACCTCGGATGGGTTGGATGCCCACAGCCTGCTCCAGGAACTCATTTATGGATCCCAGAAGGGTTTGGGGTGGAAGGGACCTTAAAGATCGAGTCCCATGGGCAGGGCCACCACCCACTAGCCCAGGTTGCCCAAAGCCTCATCCAGCCTGGCCTTGAACCCTTCCAGGGATCCACAGCTTCTCTGGGCACCCTGGGCCACTGCCTCACCACCCTCACAATAAAAAAATCTCTTCCTAATTTCTCACCCAAATCTCCCCTTTTTCAGCTCAAACCTGTTCCCCTCGTCCTGTCCCTGCCCCCCCTGACCCAGAGCCCCCCCAGTTCTCCTGTAGCCCCCTTTCAGCCCTGGAAGGTGCTGGAAGGTCTCCCCGGAGCCTTCTCTTCTCCAGGCTGCACACCCCCAACTCTCTCAGCCTGTCCTCGCACGGGAGCTGTTCCAGCCTCGGACCATCTCCATGGCCACTCACCCCAGACCCATTTTCACCCCCCAGGCGTTGAACCCACCTGATAATACGCCCCGGCCTCGCCGTAGGCGGGGAACTGGCCGTACGGCTGGCTGCCGTAGTCTTCTCCGGGTTTGGGTGCCCAGCTGTGCTGAGCACCACTGGAACCAGCGCCCGTCTTGAACTCCAGAGGGGCGTTAGCGGCAGCGTCCTGGAACTGGGGCTCTGGCTCCGTGCCGGGCGGCGGGTCCTCTGCCACCACCGTGGCCGGGTATGGGTAGGTCTCGGCACCCACGAGGGTGGGCTCGCTCCTGTCGGACAAGGAGAAGTAGTTCTCTGGCTCGACGTCTTCGTCGCTGTCGTCCTCCTCCTGCGTGATCTGCTTGGTGACCTGCAGGGCAGCGCTCTTGGCAGCGGCTTTGATGGCGGACGGAGAAGGAGTCGTGGGCACGGCCGGCTTGGAGAGAGGTTTGGGTTTGGAGGAAGAGCTCGGGGGCTTAGCGGGCTTGGAGTCGGAGGCGTTTTCTCCTGCTTTCCTCGAGAAAGCGTAGGGCAAAAGTAACCGATTGGTCTCTTTGACCGTCAAGTTTTTGGGTTGAGGAAGCAGAGCGGACAAGCCAGAGCCCTCGCCGCGAGCCTGGTGCGTTTCGGTCACAGAAAGAAGAGAAATGAGTGAGATGGTTTTATTTTCCTGACTCCCCGCCAACGAGCTCCTCCAATTCTAACACCGTTAATGGGTTTCCCATTGCTCAGCACAATCGCTCGCTCCTTCGAACCCCCGGCGGGGCTTTCTTGCACGAAAGGCCAGTGGGATTTTTAAGGGAAATGGGGCAAAGATCTGCCAACCTCCCAGACTCACGCTTGTGTTTCTGAGCTTGAAATTCAGGAAGTTTCCCCAAAAAAGGGACCTGATGCCCCAGGGGATTTCAGGAATTTCCGACACTAACAGTGCGGCTGATTTACACCGGTGCAAAACCAAGATCACATTCAAATGCTTCATTCCTGTGAAATTTGATTAATTAAATATCTGAGGGATTTACCTGAACAGTTTTCTTCTTTGCTGGTTCATCTTCCTCTGAATCTGACTGAGAAAGAAAACCAGAGCTTAGCACAACTTGAGATATTAAAATTAAAAAAAAAACCAACAAACCACAAAAACAACTACACAACTTATTCATTTTCAGTTTGAACCAGCCAAAGAATCACAGCAACACGGATCTGGATTGAGAATCTGCCAAGAGCTGAGCTCCACAGCGACAGTGGGCTGCGGTCAAGATCTTTTTCAGCCCTCCCGAGGCGGCTACGGCAGGGCAAAGGGAGATAAAAGCCCGCTCTGGTTACTACTGCGAGAGATAAATCAACCGTCCGCAGAAAGGGCAGGACCACGGGTCCGCCCCGGGCTGGGCAGCGGCACACACGGCCACCACACTCTGCTCCGAAACCCAGAGCAGCGCCTCTCGAAAACCTCGTCACAACCATCGCCACCTTCAGCTCGTTTGTGCAACTTCTGGAACAAAATTTAAAAAAAAAAAAAAAAAAAAGAAAAAAAGGATTAGCTGAACCCAAATTCCAAATTTTCGAGGCGTCTTTTCAGTGCTGCTCTAGAGCACCAGAGAAAGCTTCGGTGTATTTGGCTCCTGGCAGAAATCAGCATTTAGAGAACTCTTTTTTTTATTATTTATTTAAATCACAGGAAAATAAACTTAAAGCAAGGCCAGGAACTCAAGCCGCACGGCATAAAGTCAGCGCTCCCTCAGACATGAATCCAGGGGAGGCACCAACCCACCCACCGGCGGGGTGTAAAAATCCACCGCGGGGATTAGCCGGGAATCATTCCCAATGGCTTCGGAGCCGCTAAACATCCATTTGAAACCAGAGCAGAACCCTGGGCGCCTCTGGCATCAGGAAAGGCCCTTGAACGTCTTTATCGCTCTGCAGAGCGCTTTAAAGAGATTACAGGAAAGAAGGGCTCCTGCCCGTTGACTGTCTGAATTATAAAACAGGACAGAGACAAGGAACACGCCTCGAGAGCTGCCAGAAACCCGGCGCGAGGCGTTTGGGGAGGGGAAACGGAGCCGATAGCCCGGGAGCGGCCCCACGGGCACAACCGAAAGGGCCCAGAGGGATCTGAAGGAGAAAAAGGGAAGGAGAAAGGGTGTCAGCCCCGCACCAAGGGGCTTCCAGTTATCCCAAACGGGAACCGCTCCGACCAGCTCCGCTTTTCAGGTACTTTTCTCCCCACCAGTGCTCGATGCTAAGGCCCTGCAGGGTTTCTGTCCAAAGGGTGGGGGGAGAAAGGGGAGGAACAAATCTTTCCTTCGAGCTTCTTTCAGTACAACCAGGGAGGACGAGAGGAACCCTGGGTGGATGAAGTACCTGTTCCAAAGCGCTGCGAGAAAGAAAAAAAGCGGGGAAGAGAAAAGGGGCTATCCCTCACCCCTCCGCCTAAACGGGGAAGCCCTACGGCCCACCAGCTTGCCCAGCGTGTCCCTGCCCGTGACAGGGGGTGGAACTCGATGACCTTTAAGGTCCCTTCCCACCCAAACCACGCTGTGATGATTCCCTGATCCCTGTCCTGTCCAGGAGCCATGGCAGGAGAAGGTCTGGCTCTGGAACTGGCCAAACCGACGGCCAGGAAGCTCGCGTCCTCTCGCCTGCGCTTTCCGTGCCCGTGTCTCCGCAGGCTGCTCTTCCAGCAAAACGCGCCAGCTTGGGTTCGGCTCCCCCAGGCCCGCGATGCCGGCAGACCACTGTTAACGGACCCCGTTGGTGGATCCGTCCCGTCAAACCTCTCCCTCCAGCCGCCTGTCCCCGGGGAACCGACCCCGAGCTTCACGGTTCAGCTCTTCCCACGAGCCAGGGAGCGAGGCCAGACACCGCCACCGTCACCTCCGCGCGAGGACAGCGCTGGCCCAGGGCGAACGAGCAGAGGGGAGGAAAGCTGACCAACAGGGACCCCCAGGACAAAAATAAAATACAACGGGAAGGGACACAGAGACCCGCTGTCCCTTGCGCAGCGCTGTCTGGATTCAGTGCGTGGGGGTCCTGGAAGGCACAGGGCACGAAAAAAGCACAAGCTGAGAGTGAAATGATGACCTAAAGGTCTGATGGACACCTGAAGCCTTCAGATAGGCAATAAATTGACAGGAAAATGTATCGACTGCACAAACAAGAGTCTAAAGAGAAAAGCAGGGTGATCTGGGACACCTCCAGGCAAGGCCACCCAGCTCCACGCCATCGACTCGTTAGCTTTTGCGATGAGGAAGGGTGCGGATAATCCGGGGTTTGCTGTATTACAATTATAAATCAGGTTTCTACATCAGTTTAATTCCAAAAAGCGCTTTTAAGGATTAGGGCTGGCAGCCAGGACCAATCTCCCCGTAGATGCCACGCCACCAGGTGAGGTTTTGGTCCCTCGCGATGGGAGAGAGGGAGGAAAGAGACGCTTCAGGGGCAAACGAACCCACGGGGGGACGGCTGCAGGGGGATGATCTCACGCACGAAGCTGTTTCTCCTCAGGAGGGCTGGAGCAGGGTCCCCCTTGTCCCCCCCCGGGCAGAGCTGGGGGTTGTTCATACTCACATCTCCCTCCTGCAACTCGGGCACCGTGATCCGCACCGGCTCCGTCCTCTTCCTGGCCTTGGGGAGGCTCGAATCCCCCCCGGCCCCGGGCAGAGCCGCGGAGGCGGACACCGGCGGGGGCAGGGTGGGGGCAGAGGCAGCGGTGTCCGTGTTCTTCGGGGGAGGCAGGAGGAGCCCCCCCGGCCTGGGCTGCTCCCCGCCGCCGGCTGCCGGCTCGGAGGGGGCCTGGGCCGGGCTGACGGGCGGCGGAGGGGAGCTGAAGCCCCTCACGGCGGGCGGGGGGCCCAGAAGGAAAGGAGGGGGCGGCCCGGCGGGGGGAGGCGGCAGCAGGGGGAAGCTGCTGCCCAGCGGCTGCTGAGGCGGGGGCACGGCGGGGGCTTTGGGGGGAGGCAAAGCGGCGAAAAGGCCCCGGGCCGGGGGCTCCTCGGCTGGGGCAGGAGGGGGAGCGGCGGCGGCTTCCTCCTCCTCGCCCGCGGCCTCCTCCGCATCGCTCTCCTCCTCGCTGCTAGCATAGGCCACCAGGGACATGGCCCGGCCCCTCCGCGGGCAGGAGCCGCTACGCGAGGCCGAGGATCCGCCCTCCCGCCTAGGCCGCACCGCCGCCGCACCTTCAGCTACCGGAGCGGGGAGGAAGAGGAGGGTGGGGGGCGAGGCTACGCCGCCATGGCAGCCCCACCCCCGCGCAGCAGCGGGGCCGCAGGCTCGGAGGGGCGGCGAAGGGACCCAGCACCCAGCTCCGCGCCCGGCGCGCCGCGCTCGCAGATAATGGCCGCCGCCCGCCCCCCCCGCTGCCGCTCCGCGCCGCCGGACTACAGCTCCCGGCGTGCCCCGCGCGCCGCCCTGCCCGCCCCCAGTGTGGCGCGCCGCAAAGCACTATGGGAAGTGTAGTCCGCGCCGCCGCCCCCGGCGGGACCACCGCTCCCAGCGTGCCTTGCGAGGCGGGAGGACGCGGCCTGGCATGGCGGGAGGCGCTGAGAGGGGGACAGAGGGGTCCCGGGGAGCCGTGGCGGGGGGAGGAGGCGTCAGGCCGGCTGCAGGGTGCGGTCAGGCCCGGTCCGGCCCGGCTGAGCCAGGCCAGGGCTCGTCGGACCACCGAGGCCTAGTCAGGCCTGGCCCGGGCCCTGAGGTGCGGCCTAGTCCGGCTGGAGACCGCGGGGGGCCCAGGCCTCCCCCCGAAGCCCCCTGAGGAGGCCGAGGGACGGGCTGAGCCGTGGCTGAGGAGGGCCTGGCTCAGCCCAAAGGCCGTGGGGGCGGCTGGAGCCCCGAAAGAGGGGGGGGAGGGAAGGCTTCACAGCAAGTGGGGGGACAAGCGGCCTCCCCCCGGCCTCGGGGGGCCTGCTGCCGGCTCCTGGTTGCCCCCCCGGGGTGACTCGCTGGGCCCGGCGGCCCTGGGCCCGGCCTCCAGCTCCCGGCGCTCCCCGCCGCCCGGCCCCCGCCCCGCCCCGCTGCCAGGCCGCTCAGTTCATCGCCAACCCGGGGCCCAGAGCGGGGACTACAGCTCCCGGCCTGCCCGGGGGGTCCCCGGCGGCTGTGTCACCGCGGGGGGGGACAGGGCGGAGGGGGGACGGCAGCCAGAGCTCCCTCCGTGCCGCTGCTTCCCTGCTTGGGGTGAATTTCCAGGCAGGAGCTGCGCCCAGGCAGGGCGGCGAGGCTCGGTGGAAGGTTTTTCTGGAGCTGGGAGTTGTCCCCGGCCAGGGCTCCCTCGCAGCCGCTTTATTCCTTCAGCGCTTCCCTGAGCTGAGGTTTGACCTCCTCCTGGCTTAGTTCTGGCTTTAATAAGGACAGAGCTGGGCTCTGAATTTGGGTCCCTAACACAAAGCTGAAGGAAGTGATTTTCCAAATTGTGACAAAGTAACAAAATCAAGAGAAATGAGGAGCCCTGCCCTGCCAGGAGAGCCCTGGGAACCAGCCCACCCACCCTGTGCCCCCTTCCTGCGCTGCTGGGGAGGATCAGTATTTAAAACTCTCGAATAAAAACACTCTAATATTAAAAATACCATCATAAAAACAGGCACCGAGGCCCGTGGGAGCGCGAGGGAAGGGTGAGGGTGGTTTTCAGCAGCTGTGATGCTTACAGGTGCATTTTTTCCCCCCACTCTTTACGCAGCTGAGACCTGTAAAAGCAAAGCCGAGCGATCCCCGGACGCTGAGGAGGAAGAGGAGGAGGAGGAGGAGGAGGATGCTGCTGGGGCTTCGGGGCCGGTTTGACCCCTTTTCCTGGGATGGGAGGTTCCCTGTCTGCCAGAACCGGTGAGCAGTGGGCAGGCGCCTGGCATCCTCAGCATGGTGACTCGCAGAGTGAAGCCCTGCCCAAGGGGGCCCAAACCCCAAACTCCGTGGCAGAGGAGTTCAAATCCCTTTTTGTTACAGCTCTGCCCCCCTGCTTCCCAGATCTAATGGAAACCAAACCCAAGCACGGCCGCGGTGTGATGGAAACAGGGACTTTTTTTTGTGAATCAGGCCCCCCAGTGCCATCACTTCTCCACAAAAGCACCCACTGGGCTGAAATCCTCAGGATCCCCCCAGCAGATTTTTTTTTTTATTCCTTCATAAATCTGTTGGAAAATAAAATCAGTGAATCCTCTAGAAGCACTGAGCTGAGTTAAACCCCCGAAGCCTGGATGCGAGGCCATCCCTCACCCCTGCGCACGGAGGGACGTCAACACGAGTGCTGGCAGAGGCAGGAGGGACAGAATTTAAGCTCTTGCCGTGCAGAAGGAGGGAGAAATCTTTGTTTCCCTGCCCTTTGTCTGTCTTTTCTGTTCAAGCTCCAGATTCCTCAGGCCTGAGGCTCTCACCCCTGGCCAGCGGGGTCCCGCTTTCAGCTGTGACCCCTCTTCTGATTTATTTGTGTTCTTTTGCGGCTCGTTAAGAGAAATTAAGCCAAGGAAAGCACGTGGGGGATGGAAGGACAAGAGTCCAGCCCAGGAACCCCAGCTGCTGGGTCAGGGTGGAGGTTCTGGTTTTACAAACAGTTTAATCCGTGTTTAATTTAATCCCAGGTGCCAGGATGGGACAGACCCGTCGCATCCAGGAGGATCCAGCCTGGCACAACGTCTCCTGAGCCTAGTCACCCAGAAACCCCCAGCGCTGGAGCTTCACCAGTTTTTAGTCTGAAGCTGAGACGTGTGTGTTGAGCTGGGGGCGGCGGGACACCGAGGTGACGATTTACTCATCCTGTGGCTTAGTCACCCCGTAACCCCCGGCCAGCCCGAGCCCCCTTCCCCGGCACGCCAGCCTCCTCCTACGCCCCGAATTCTGCGCCGTGAGTGATCCCAGTACCGCAGAGCCGGGCTTTGCAGAGCAGGGGATTTCTGAAGAGAAACGCTTCGCCTGGGCCGCTCCAGGTGAACAGACGCACGCCCCCAGCTGCTGGGCCACAAGATGGCTCCCAATTTTTTAAATTGAATTTTAAAATTTAATTTAAAATTTAAAATTTAAAAGCCTCATCATCCTCTCCTGCAACACACCTGCCTGCAGTGCTTCGGGGCGGCCACTAAACTGGTTTTATGCTGGTTTTACACATTTTTTATGCTGGTTTTACACATTTTTTACGCTGGTTTGACATTTTTTTTTACACTGGACCCCTCCATTTCCAGGCTGGTGGCCACGAACCCGTGGCCGGGCGTCCCTCCAACGTCGCGCCAGCGTGGCCATGTCACGCTGCGTCCCCGTCCCTCGTGACACATCGCGATTATTCCCCAACCCACTGAGCTGGATCCACCCCCCCCTTTTCCCAGCTCACCCCCCCACACAAAAAGCCACCTGCAGCTAGAGATTTATTATTAATAATTCGATTTTTTGGGGTTTTTTTGCTTTTTTTTTCCAGCAAACCCAGCTCAGCCCACGCTCCCCCCTGGGTTTGGGG
>WKFP01012712.1:0-10327 GCA_011057875.1 Pterocles orientalis | reverse complement strand
ACACAGCTACAGGGTGGGGGCTCGCACCAGGGTGGGGGTGCAATGGGGAGGTGTAGATGGGGGGTGCAGGTCTGGGGTGTTGGTGGGCTGGTTTGGGGGTACAGTGCAGGGGGGTCAGAGGTTGCCCGCCCTGGGGTGTGGGGATGGGATGAGCAACCCCCCACCCCATAATTTATGCCTCCCATGGGATCCCGTTTGCCTGAACCCTCGTGTTTTTCCCAGGAAGCCCCTTCTCCTTCATTTGGGGTACGCTGGGGAGGTCTGAGCCCCTGGCATCGCTGCACCCCAACTTCATCCTCGGTTCCATCCTGTTATGGGGTTTCTCTTCGAGGTCCCCATTGAGCGACCAAGCCGGTGTCACACCCATTGGCATCACGAGCATTTTTGGGGGGCCAGCGGCTGGTGCTCGGCGTGGTCCTGGTGCGTTCAAGAATGGCCAAAAGCCTCGCAAAGGGAACGGCACATTTTGGGGGATTTTGTGCCTTTGGGGGATTTTGTGCCTTTTTCCCAAGGGAGGAATCCTTAAGGACCATCTGTCCTGCTCAAACCGGCTCCGATCCCCCCGAGAAAAGCCGATATGTTACCGGGGTGCATCCAGGCACAGAACCCCTGAATTTTTTGGGGATGGATGATTGCATTTCCTTATGACCCTTTAATTGTGCAACAGTGCTTATCACCGCGGCCAGCTCCCGAGTTTTGCTGCCCTCACCCCATAGCTTGTGCAAGACCGCTCTGATGCATCACGACTTCTCTTTTTTTGCAGATTTCTGAAAATATCCCAGTTCCCGTAAAATCCCCGGCCAGCTGAAACAGGGGCTTTTTTATGCAACCTGCTGAGTTTGTTAAGATGAAGCGAGCGTTACTTTGCTTGGTGATGCAGGATTTTGTTGGGTGGTTGGCTTTTAGCTGCCTTCATCAAAAATCTCTCTAATATAAATCTGATTTTTTTTAATGGGATGAAAATCTGAGCAATGGGTTCACGCCCAAGGTGCTGGCACAGGGTGGATGCTGTGCAGAGGTGCTGCGTGGTGTTAATTCTAACCTCGATATTTAACCTTATTTAAGAAGAAGGAAGAGGTTTGAATTGATCGGACACGCAGAAGGTGGCAAAACCCCAAATGATTTAATTTGCTGCCTAACAAGGCAGAAAAATAGATAAAGCGTGGAGATGGCATTGCTGGGGGCATCCATCAGCAGCAACGCCTCCAAATGGGTCCTTGCGTCTTGTAATGCTGATTTTTTTTTTTTTAATTTTATTTTTTTTTAAACCTTAAGCAGGATGGAGCCGCTGTGTTTTCCCACCCGAAGCCTCGCAGTTTGGTTCGAAGCGGTTTGCAACGAGCTCACTTGAATTCCGGCGGGAACGCCGCTGCTGCCTCCCGCCTGGGTGTTAGACACACGCTTGGCTTCGTAATTCCTAACCTTGCCAAAAAACGCACCGTTTGGAGCAAAATCCACCAAAGGCAGGACTCTGGGTTGTACTCAGCGGCTGCGGGGCCCGATCCTGCGCCTCGCTGATGCCCAACTCCCCAAGTGAGGTTCATGGACCCTCCTGGGAGCCTCCCTCCTGTCTCATCGTCCTAATTGCTAATTAGGAGAGGACAAGAGCTGCCAAAGCCAGAGACCTCCTGAGATGTCTGCGCAGGGTCGGGACAGCCGGGGTGACGGCGGTGGGGGGGTTCGGAGCGTTTCTGTGCCCGGGATGCGCCTGCGGAGGGAGGATGCTCAGCGAAGGTGCAGCTCTGGGTGTTCTGCTGCGGACAGCAAGAGCTGGAGCCTGGTGCCCTCACCCAGAACCCTTCCTGGGGCGAAGGGGGGATCTACAGCCAGAGCTGCAGCCGGCGAGGCAAATTCCCGGGTGCTAAAAGCCTTCTGAGACGTGCACGGTGCTGTTTCGTTCGATTGGAGGCAGGAAGGAGGAAACGCCTTAGCTGGGAAAGAAATTCAGAGTATTGCAGGAAACAACTGCTCTGATGCAGAGCTCCCAGCTCGTTTCATTCTCGTTACCGTTCCCTTCATCTTGCTAACGGGCACGGCCGGGATGAGTCAGGCAGACACCCAGCCCTCGGTTCCTCTGTGTCGTGGTGCTGCTGGGTTTGCTGGAGGAGCTTTTCCCCCCCACCCTTGCAAAATATCCCAAAAGTTTTCTACTGAAATTCCCCCGGGGCCGTGCAGACATCCTCCATTCGTAGGAGGGAGAGGAGGGAAATGGCCCAGCCCTGCTCCTCCCTCCCTGAGAGCAGCTTCGTCGCGTTTGAAGCCCTTGTGGCAAAGGGCTTGGGGACGTCATCCCTCTTGCAGGGGCTTTTTGCTGTGCGAGGGCTATTTGGGGTTTGTTTCTAAGCCCGGCAGAGGGCGGAAGGTGCAGGGGGGATACGGGCAGAGGGGGCTCGGTGGGGTCGTCGAAGTTGGACGTTGGGTTTTTTTGCTGGAGGAGCCCAGGCTGCAGCGATACAATGAGGTTGGGAGGACGGTGCCGTTGATCTTAAGCCTAACGCGTTGTGGGTGTGATACGGGCGTCTCATTCCAGCTCAACCCAGGGTGCAGAAAGCATCAGCCAAGCCTGGCTTAATGCCCTTCTCTGCGTCTCCTTTTTCAGACTAAAGGACCTGGAGGTGGCCGAGCTGGGGGACTCCGACGTCCACATCAAGATGTTGGCAGCGCCCATCAACCCCGCCGACATCAATACGATCCAAGGTACGGCACCGGCCGCATCTTTTCTGTGCGTTCATTCTCCTGGAGATGCTCCTGGTGGGATATCTCGGGGGGTTTGGAGCCGGCTCCTGGGACAGGGAGGGCTGGGGTATGACAGGCTCCGCAGCTCACCCCCGGCTTCCCGGCAGGGACCTACGCCATCCTGCCCCCGCTGCCGGCCGTGGGAGGGAACGAAGGCGTCGGGGAAGTGCTGGAGGTCGGGCGGCACGTGGCCGGTCTGAAACCCGGGGACTGGGTCATCCCGGCGATCACCGGACTGGGTGAGTGACCCCGGCATCCTCGGCACTGCCGGATCCTCCCCCACAGCAGGTCCTCCTCTGCGTCCCCAGAGCATCTTCCCAGGGGATTCTGAGGATGCTGCAGCCCGCCGGGAGCTGCCCAAGCTTTGTGGCGGGGCAGAGAGTGAACCCACGGTCGTGGCCTCGTGCAAACCGATGCTTCGGGAGCTGACGCAGGGATTTTGGGGATCCTGGGGCAAAACTCCTCTCCAAAGCACCGTCTTTGCTGAGTGTGGGTAGAGCCATGTGCATCTCCCGCTTACAGCAGTTACATCTAATGACATGTGGCTTAAAGTGGGGAAAAAAAAAAAGCACCGTTCGGGAATGTTCCGGGCGAGGGAAGCAGCAGTTGGAACCCCTTTAGTCCCATATTGGCCCAGTCATAATGGGCTGGATGGTCCTGGACAAGAAGCATCGGGATAACCTCTGGAGCTGCACAAAGACCTCTTCATTTCTTACCTGTTTGTGTCTTGGTATAAGATTTATTCTCTCTGCCATGTATTTTTTTTTAATTTTTTTTTTTTTTTAAAGAGAGCTTGGTACCTGATCCCCAGCCCCAGCGGGTGATTCTGCCGGTCCTCTGTGGATGCAGGGGGTGGGGAAGGATGGGGGTCCCGTGGGGGACACATGCCGTTCAAAACCACGGAGCACTTGCAAGAGGAGCGGTAGCGATGCCATTGCTTGTGCTAAACTCAGATTTAGAAATAATCGACTTTTCTGTAGCATAGACCCTTTATGGGGCTTTTGCCCCATTCCAGAGCATCGCAGCAATCTCTGTTTCTCTGGAAACAACCAGATTTCATCACATCTACTTAGAGCTTCTTTAAAGACCCGAGATAAAGTATTTAGCCTCCGCAAGGTCGTGGTTATATCTCATTGCAGTTTTCTCCTTAATAGTGCTCTGATGGGAAAGCAGGAGAATTTATTTCCCAACAAATCTCCCTCGTGCTCCTTCAAAATGCCAATGGCCAGAAAAATTGTCAGCTCTGCTTTAGCGTAACAACCTGTTCCTTGCCTGTTTCTTCTTAAAAGGCTCTTGCACTTAACGGGAGAAGGAAAGCTAGCTAGTTAAGATCCGAATGTGATATTTTTAAACATTAAGAAAAAAAAAATAAATGGGTGGTGGGGGTTAAATGGGATAGAAATACAGAGGGAGTCGATCTCCCTGAACTGGCTTTGAATCCATGGGCTCATCCGTGGGGTGGGGAGTGTTCCCACAGCTCTGCACCCTCCCTGCACCCGGGGAGCCCCGAGCCCGTTATCCCTCTGGGAAGTGATGAGACTTTGCTGGGTGATACATCCCAGTGGGCAGCGGGGGTCCAGCCCCTGCCTCTTGCAATATTTTGGCTGTACCCATGTGGGAAATGTTTCATAAGTCACTCTCCAGGATTTAGACTATAGTTATAGGCTATGGTGGAGGTTGATGTCCCGTGACGTTTTCCTTTCCCTGCCCTCCTTTCTGCCCGCCGGTACCCCAGGGACGTGGCGGACGCGGGGGGTGTTCCCCGAGGAGATGCTGCTGAAGGTGCCCAGCGACATCCCGGTGCTGTGCGCCGCCACGCTGAGCGTCAACCCCTGCACGGCGTACCGCATGCTGGCCGACTTCGAGACCCTGGCGCCAGGTACGGCTTGGAAAAAAAAAATCCGGGTGGATTTACCAGCTGCTTCTGCGACAAAAAACGGGATTTATTTATCCGTAGGTGACTCCGTCATCCAGAACGCTGCCAACAGCGGCGTGGGTCAAGCCGTTATCCAGATCGCCAAAGCCTCCGGCATCAAGACCATCAACGTGGTGAGGGACAGGTGGGTCCCCTGGGAGGGGAGAAGGTCTCCTGGGGCGCGGGAGCTGCCCTCAGCACTGGCTGGAGGCTGGCAGGAGGTCGGCCAAGTTTGGGGGCAGGCTCTGGTTGCCCTGTCCAGCCAACTGAGGATTTTCCCCCTGGGGTTCAGCTGCCCCCCGTTTGCTCCTCCAAGGTGTCCTCCAGCCTCTGCCCTGTTGTCCCCGAGCAGGAGGAGAAGGTGACACTTTGCTTTCTGGCTCATCGCGTGTTTTTGTTCTTTTAACTCCCCCAGACCTGATCTCCCGAAGCTGGTGGAGAGGCTGACGGCCCTGGGCGCAGACCACGTCGTCACGGAGGAGATGCTGAGAAAGCCAGAGATGAAGGATCTGTTCAAGGTACCTCAGTGCTGATCCCACCGGAGACACCATCCAGGGCTGTCCCTGCAGTTCAGCGCTGCGGGGAAAGGCGCAGGGATGGTGGGAAGGACCAATCTCGCTCTAGATCAGGATTTAGCCCCAGAAATTGAGGGGTTTTGGTGGTACCCCAAGGGCCAGGTCATAGATTTTCGCTTGACAGCTCTTAGCTGCCCCCAGGTTAATGGTGAGGTTTAAGGCAGTTGCTTCCTCAAGAACTGCGGTCCTGTCCTCAAAAGGAGCCCTAAAATTTGGGAACCTTCTTAATAAACTCTTGCAGAGCATCCCGAAGCCCCGGCTCGCCCTGAACTGCGTGGGAGGCAAAAGCACCACGGAGATGCTGCGGCACCTGCAGTAAGTTTGGCTGGGTGGTGGCTTGGGGACAGGCTTGGGGACAGCGGGTGGTACCAGGGGGGTCCTGCTCCAGAGCCCCCCAAGCACGAGAGGTGCCTGGAGATGTTGTTAGCTGATGTTGGCCATCGCTGAAGTTTTGGAGAGGGGAGGTGAGTAGAGAAGAAGTGGTTTGGGAAAATAGCAGTGACTTGAAGTTAACCCATCGTCACCGCACGTCACGAACGCTGCTGGTGTCTGGATGAGGTCCAGTTATGAAGGTCCACCAAGTCCTGGCCATGTCTAACTGGTGTGTTTAGCTGCAAATCCAGCTAATGGTGCATGGGAGCGAGCGGGGAGCTCTGGAAAGCAGAGCCTGAGGGATAACTGGGGGAGCTCTGGTGTGAGAACAGACCGGTCGGCATGGTGCTGGGTTTGGCTACGGCAGAGGAAGAGGGTGCACGGTCAGAGCCGCACGTTGGGGACCGTTAACCAAACACCCCCTTCCTCCTCCAGGCCCAAAGGGACCATGGTCACCTACGGGGGGATGGCAAAGCAGCCCGTGATGGTGCCTGTGGTGAGTGCTGGAGATGCTCCTGATTACCCTCAGGGTGTGTCCCCTGTGCTCCGCTGCGGATGTCCCCGTCCCCTTGGCTCCTGCTTGGAACCATGGAAGCTCGGCTCTCCCCTGCCTCCAACCTTCTTATTATTGAACTGATGGGTCTGTTGTGGGACGAGCTGCTTTGCATCCCGGTGTGGGTCTCTTGGCTTTACTTATGGAGGATTTGGAGGATTTCCCCAGCAGGGAAATGGCCACCGAGCATCAAACCCACCCTGACTCCGCACTTTGGCGTCACATCTCCACATCCCGCTGCGCCCTGGCTCACAAAGGAGAGCGCTAAGGAAGGAGCGAGGAGCCTCGCTGCCACCTTCCGCCGCTGTCACGCTGGGAGGGGACACGCGGGTCTCACCGGTTCCTCTCTCCGCAGAGCGCCTTCATCTTCCGCGACGTGCGGCTCCGCGGCTTCTGGATGACGCAGTGGAGGAAGGACCACGCGCAGGGTGAGCCGGGGATGGCACAGGGACGGGTGCCAAACCACCACGCCAGTGCCGTTCTCTTTGCCATTACTTGTGTCACAAGTGCTGCTTGTCCTCGGGGCAGCTGACACACAGGCGCTGGGTGGTGTGGCGCGGGCGGGGACCATGTGCCACCGTGCCGGGGGCTCCTGCCCCATCCCACATGCCTAAGCTGGGAGCACATCGCACGCTGGCATCCCCAGGACCCTGTATGGCGTCAGGCAGGGGACAGTTGGTGGCTCTGGCATGGGACGCGCAGGGTGAGAGCTCGGTCCTTCCCTTGCAGACCCGCAGAGCCTGGCCGGCATGATGGACGCCTTGTTCCAGCTGATCCGGAGGGGACAGCTCACCGCGCCCGCCTGCACCGAGGTCCCGCTCCAGGACTACAAGGCAGCGCTGGAGGCCACCATGAAGCCCTTCGCGTCCTCGAAGCAGATCCTCCTCCTCTGACCCGCAGCTCCCGGGGGGCAGCGGGCTGAGCCCAGTGCTGCTCCGCCACGGCCGAGCTTTCCCGTGCTGCTTGTCTGCAGCCAAGAGACGCTTGGGGCGGGGGGGAACCCTCTAGATCCGTTGGTTTTAGGATTTATTATTTTTTTTTTAAACTTTTGGATGCCCACTTGAAAGTTTGAAAAGCCTCCGCAGCTTTGCACGGACAGCAGCGTGCGCGATTGCTCCAGGAGGGATGCTGCAGTCCCGCTTTAGCTCTGTGACTTTTCCTGCAACACAAAGCTCAGGGAGCGCGGGGACGGCCGCTCACCCTGCTCAGGGTGTCAGAAGAGCAGCAGTTCCCCCTCCTGCCTGGTTTTGGGGCTGGGGTGGGGACTGTGCTGCTGCCTCCTGCCTGGTTTAGCAGCTGGCAGTGTTCTGCTCTTTGCACTGTCCCTCCGGGTGATGTTTGGCTGCTTTGGGGTGATTTTCCAGGGCAGCATGGGGCTGGTGGCTGCCCAGCCAGCACAGACCCCCCCTGGGCACTGCTGCAGCCTCTGAGCCACCTCCATGTCCCCCCTTCCATGTCCCCCCCTCCATATCCAGCAGCAAGTGCCACCAGGCTGGGTTCTCTCCCCACGCTGAATTACAAAGAAAACGCAATATTTTTTTTTTTCATTTTTCCCTGCCCAGCCCATGCAATGCTGGCAGGATGGGGACAGAGGACACCTGTGCAGGCTCGAGGACAAGAGCACAAAGGGCTTTTCCAGCCCTGGGCATCACTTCATCTCAAAAAGGAGCGCAAAAGGAAAAAGAAAAAAGAGAAATACCAAGTTACCAAGTACCAGCCAGTGCTGCCACAGCCGCGGGAGCTGTGAGACACCATTGTCCCTTTGGGGACAGCCCTGGGGTGGTGGCATTCACCCCGCAGGTCCCAGCCGGACGCGTGCAGGGCCAGGGGGCTTGAATTCAGTTTTGCTGCTGTTTCTGCCGCTACTACTGATGGTGACAAGAACCTCTCGGAAATCAATGTCTAATATATAGATATATATATATATCTTTTTTTAAGATTCTGCCAATAAATGTGTCTGTGCTCACTCTGCCGGGGGACGCAGGGCATCAAGAAGAGGCAGACAATACATCAGGCTCTGTTGGTGCCCTGCCTTTTCCCCATCCTAAATCCTGGGGATTTTCCATCCTATAAAGCTTTAACTACACTTGCACATACGCAGTTGGCACCCTGCTAATGGTGGGTGTGTTTTTGGGCAGACAGGGCTGGCTCTGCCCCGTTACCACCCGTCAGCACCAAAGACAGCATTTCTTACCCCAAATCTGGGCCCCAAGACAGGCAAAGACACATTTTCCCCCCAGTTATTGCAATGGGGAGGATGAGGCTCATCCTTGAGGCAACAGGGCAGGAGGACAAGAGCCGTGAGTCCCTTCAGAAGCCATTCTGAAGCAAGATGCTGTTCATTTTAATGTCAATTTTTGGTCCTAATTACGCTGTTCAGCAGCGGGGGAAGCTGCTGGTGGTCCCTCATCGAAGCCCTGGGGCGAGGGGCCAGTGCCTGGCGGGGGGGACGCCTGCCCAGCCTTTCCCGGTCCATTGCAAGCGGCAAAGAAACCTCAAAAGGCTATTTATTCCCCCAAAATTGGCAGCCACCCGTGTCCCTCCACTCGCCCCTGGGTTGGGGTTGGAAGAGGAGGGTTTGGTCCTGAGCTGCGTGGGGAGGAGATGCTGTGGGTGCGATGCACGCCATCCCCTCTTCTTCCCCGCAGCGGCAGTACCAGTAAAGCCGGAGCCACAACCAGTCTCCTCCAGTCCTGAAGACGGGCCATAAAGCTGCGTAAAACCCAGCGGCTGAATAATGAGGAGGGAGAAACTTGTGCTCCTGCTTCTGTGTGAGGTTCAGCTCTGTAGAACCCTACTAGACAGCAGAGAATCCACACGGCAGCAAAAAAAAAAACCCACCCACATCGATTTGAGACAATTTGCCAGGGGTTGAGGTGGGATTTGGGACACGTGGCTGCTCATGGCTTGGACAGCTGTGCTCTCTGCTGGGTAAAAACTGTCCCGAGGGGCAGCCCCAAGGAGGGTGCTGAGCTCCGGATGTTCCCAGCAATGGTGTGGCCAGCAGGACTGGGCAGGATGGTGCCCCTGTGCTCGGCGCTGGTGAGGCCGCACCGTGAATCCTGGGGTCGGGTTTGGGCCCCTCACCACAAGAAGGACATTGAGGGGCTGGAGCGGGTCCAGAGAGGGGCGACGGAGCTGGGGAAGGGTCTGGAGCACAGGGCTGACGAGCAGCTGAGGGAGCTGGGGGGTTAGTCTGGAGGAGGCTGAGGGGACATCTCTGAAAGGAGGGTGTCGCGAGGGGAGTGGGTCTCTTCTTCCAGGTAACTTGGGGATCACGGGCCCCCCAAGAGCTCGGTGGGGTTGGGTGGCCCTGGGGCGGCTCCTGGACCAGCCCCTTGGCCTGTTGCTGGGTTTTGCTGGGCACAGACCCCTGGGGAAGGCGGACCCCAGCCCTGCCCTGTGAGTGGGGATCCCCCAGTCCCTCTGACACATGGGGGACCCCCATCAGTGGCCGATAGGGGGGACCCCTGCCCAGTAGCTGTGGAGGGGGGACTCCAGGAGCCCCCAGACCCATAGGGAAGGCGGACCCCAGCCCTGCCCTGCGAGTGGGGACACCCCAATCCCTCTGACACATGGGGGACCCCCATCAGTGGCCAATATGGGGGAACCCCCCACCCAGTACCTGTGGAGGGGGGACTCCAGGAGCCCCCAGACCCATAGGGAAGGCGGACCCCAGCCCTGCCCTGCGAGTGGGTACCCCCCAGTCCCTCTGACACACGGGGGACCCCCATCAGTGGCCGATAGGGGGGACCCCCGCCCAGTACCTGGGGGGGAACTCCAGGAGCCCCCAGACCCACAGGGAAGGCGGGCCCCACCCACACCCTGCGAGTGGGTACCCCCCAGTCCCTCTGACACATGGGGGACCCCTCCCCTCCCCGTTCCGGGGGCACGTTAACCCCACCACCGCGGACTCCCACCAGCCGCGCGGCCCCTTTAAGACCCGCGAGCTCAGGCGGGGAGGCGGGGCCGGGGGGCGTGGCCTGCCGTGACGTATCCCCCCCTTCTCGCTCCCCCTCCTCGCGCAGCGTCCCGACGTTGCGCCGTCACCTCGCCTCCCTCCGCACGCGCGCTGCGTTGCCGGCGCAGCCCCGCCCCCTCGGGCCTCTCTCTCCCCGCCCCTCAGGCCCCCCCCGCCCCGGCCCCGCCGGGCGCGATGCCGCGGGTCTACATCGG
>WKFP01012709.1:0-10427 GCA_011057875.1 Pterocles orientalis | reverse complement strand
GAGGGTTTTTCCAGGGGTACTCACATAGGGGGTGAAGATTTTAACCCATCGGGGTTTCTTCTCTCCCCGCGCGTATTCGAAGCAGAACGCCATTCCCTCTTCGTCCGTGTCCCACCGCTGCATTTCATCCCATTCGAACGCTATTACCTGGTTCTGAAAGAAAACGAAACGCGGGTGAGGGCAGAGCCCGGCGAGGAAGAGGAAGGTTTGGGGCAGATCAGGTGCAGAAGCAAAGCCACGTGAAGGGGGAAGGAGGACCAGCCTCGCTGCAGAGCCGGGAATGAGCCGTGAAAACAGCCACAGAGCAGCCAGACAAAGCCTGTGCTCCCCACCCCTGCCCAAAATCCCTTCGGAGGCCGGTCCGCAGCGATCCTGAGCTTCGGGACACGGCGCTGGTGCTCTGAACCGATAGCGAAGGTGAAGGGGAGCCCCCGGGACCCCCCCTTACCTCCAGCTGCCCCTCCTCGGTGCAGGCGTGGAGTTTAAAGTGCTTGATGCTGATGGCTGTGATGACATGACCCTTCCGCCGAGAGTCGCAGGAGCAGTGGGGGAAGATGATCTCGTTGTAACCCTCGCACGTCCGTAACATGTTTAAATACTGCGGAGAGAAAGGCTGCGGGCGTTAGCTGGCTCGGGGGGAAGGGAAGGGGACCCCTGCATCCTCCTGTTTCCCAGTGCTCATCATCCCGGTGCTCAATCCCCAAAAAATCCCAAAACCCCAGCCCAGGGGGGGCTGGATCCCCTCCGATGGGAACGGAAAACCCGCGGGGAGCAGGGCTGTGCCGGGGGAAGGATGGAGACCCCTCCAGCCACTCAATTCCCCTCCCCAAACGGGATCCATCCCGGCGCAGCCGCGCACGGAGCTCCTCGCAGCGTCCGGCGCCAAAAGCCCTTTCCCAGGAGAGCCGGCGCAGCCGGAGCCGCCGATCGGAGCGACCGCGCTCCCCCGGGAAGGGCAGGGGTCCGAGCGAACCGCTAAAGCGGCCCCGGGACCGAAAGCACCGTCTCCGTGGTGCTGAAGACGAGAGCAGAAAGCAGAACGTCGGGTAGATGCGGGACTTGGGGTTCTCGGTGTCTTCGGTGCAAATGCGACAACTCATGGAAAAGCCCGAAGAGGGATTTGGCTCCTTCTGTCCCGAGCGCAGCCCGGACGGCGCAGCACCGGGAGGACACGGCTCAGGATGCAGGAGAAGCTCTGGGACCTCTCGATGCACAGGGGCAGAACCACGGCAACGTCCAAAGGAACTTTTTAACCAAGGAACAAGCCCCGTGCAGACCGGAGGAAGGGGCCAAATCCTCAAGCAGGACCTTTAAATACATGGCGGGAGGGAGAGGATGAAGCCCTTTGGCTTCGCAGGCTCTTTGGGACACAAACAGTGTCGTCTTGGCCTCCTGCGAGACCCAGGTCCTGCTGTGCCTGGTGTTATTATATATTATATGTGTGTATATATATTATTGTTTTTTAATTTTTTTTTGCTGGGATATATCCTCTGCAAGGACACAGATCTTCCCTTGGCCGCCAGAACTCCAGCGAGAGGAGCAGAACCAAGAGCCAGGAGATAACCGCCAGGAGGAAGCGTCTATTTACTGATCGTCACCGTTAATTAATAATTAACCTGCTGGGCTCAGCGTTTCAGGTGACCCTTGGGGGTCCACCCTGAGGCCGTTCTGCAGCAGCAACCTCCGAGAGCTGCCGCAGAAAACAGGCTTTGGGGAGGCTGGAGAGAGACGGGACAAGCTGGGAAAGGGGATCCCGAGGCCGTTGCTCTCTGAGAGCATCCACGCCGGCCACGGGGACGCAGGGAAAGGGCAGCCTTCCTCTGTCCCGCAGCAGCTCCGAGCAACCCACCAAGTTATTTCCAAGTCAGGTTCTGCTGCTCTTTGATCTTCGAGCCAAGCTCAAGTCTGGCGGCTGAGCTCAGGGCACCCCCCGCGCTCCCGCGTCCCAGCCGGGCTCATCCAGCCACGCCGAGCCCCCAGGGGAAGCACAAAGAGGCAGAAAAAAAATCCCTGACCAGACAGCGAGCTCAACACAGGATTTGCAATCCGGACAGAATTCTGCCGGACAAAAAAACCCAAAAACTAAGGCACAGAGGGGGCAGTGACTGCCGTTAGGAGCAGCCCAGAACCCTCCCAGCAGCACCACCACCCCTGCGACAGAAAGAGACCTTTGCCTCCCCGTTCCCGGGAAGAAGCAGCCGTCCCCGAAGGGCTGCGGGTGAAGGATTGCTGCGCCACGCGTTCAGCGCCTCACCTTTCAACACCGGCAAGAACCCGCGGGGTTTATCGCCGCCTCGCTTGGAGCCCAGTCAAGGCGCGACCTTGCCAAGGACGAGCCGCTGTTGCCACGCGTCGGGCGCGAGGGAGGGTTTGGTTCGTGCAGCGGCCGACCCTCGGGCGTGCCCCAGCCCCGCGCCTGGCGCTCCGGCGTGTCTGCACACCCCCAGCCCCTCCTGCGCTGAGCCCACACCCACCCAGAGCCCCACGGTTAGCGCTTTCCAGGAAAAGTGCGTTCTCAAGGCTGCGTGTGTAGGATCACGGGATGGTTTGGGGTGGAAAAGACTTTGAAGATCTTCTGGTCCAGCCCCTGCCATGGGCATGGACACCTGCCACCAGACGGGGTTCAGAGCCCCATCGTCACCGAAGGGTTTGGGTGGGAAGGGACCTTTCCAACACCTTCAGGATGCCACAGGACGCCTCCCACTAGCCCAGGTTGCCCAAAGCCTCTTCCAGCCTGGCCTCGAACCCCTCCAGGGATGGGGCACCCACAGCTTCTCTGGGCACCCTGGGCCAGTGTCTCCTGCCCAGACACGGCACCGCTAACGGGAAGGAGAAGCAAACAGGGCAGGCGGGACAACTCACCATGACCATCTTTCTCTGCTCACACAGCTTCTGTAACTGGTAGGACTTCTCCTCCGCTTTGATGTAGCCTTTCTTGACGTCATCAACAGCCTGAACAGAAAAAGGGAAACCCAGGAGGTCAGATCAGAGGATCCCGTCACCGAGTCACGATGCTTTGCCTTCCCCGGCTGGCCCGGCGGCTGCTTTCAACGGCCACCCGAATTCACAGCTCAGGAGGCTCCCAGTGCTCCCAGTGAGGCTGACGGACAGCCAGGCTCAGAGCGGTGGCACTTCGCATTCACCGACTCCAGCCACAAGCCTCCAACTGCCCTGGGGAGCATACGGATGCCTGGAAGGACTTTGGAAGAACATCCCCCAGCAAAAGAGGACGGATCTGGAAATGCTGGTGCCTGGTATCCAGCTTTTGCCTTCAGCCACCGGCAACCGGCACAACCCTTCCACTCCAGCAGAGCCACGCCGGCTTCTGCCCCCTGCGCTGCTGCAGCGTTGGCGTGAAAACGGATTTTCCTCCAGGACCGAGCAGGTACACGGCCCCTTCCTCTCACCGCTCCAGCGAGGAATCCTGCCCCCGGCACAGAGCAGTTTGTAAAACCACCCGCCAGCGAAGAGCCAGGCTGGGAGATCAAAGAACTCGACAGCTATTATTTTTATTTCAGTTTGTGCCAGAGGCTGGTACAGAGAGCGCTGGGACAGCACTGAGAGCAGGATTCGTCCTCCTGAACTCTGCCGTTATCTCCCTCTGAGCTGGTCCCAGTCCGGTTTTATTCCGGCAACGGGAGAACACGGCCAGAGGACAGCGGGGTGTGGAGCGGTTCTGGGAGCCAGGAGCTTGTGTTGCCTTAACTCCAGTAAAAAATCAGGGGAGTCGGCAGTGTCAGGTTTATGGTTGGACTCAACGATCTTAAATGGTTTCTCCGACCTAAATGATTCCGTGACTCTCATCACTGCTCCTGGGGACGCACCTGGTGGAAGAAGTAGGTGACCGCCAGGTCGTTGTCGTTGAGAAGAACCTCCTCCTCCGTAGTGAAGAGCCATTTCCGGATGGTCAGGCACGTCCCCGGCACCGCCGAGGTGTAGTTCTGCACGTAGAGTTTGTGGGGGAATTCGTTGGGCGCCAGTTTGCGCACTGGAAAAAGCACAGGACACGGAGGTGAGAGCACAGCCACCCCCGGCACCCGCAGCATCACCGGTGACCGGAGTCACAGGATGGTTGGGGTGGGAAGGGACCTTAGAGCCCACCCAGTGCCACCCCCTGCCGTGGGCAGGGCCACCTCCCAGTAGCCCAGGTTGCCCAAAGCCTCATCCAGCCTGGCCTTGAACCCCTCCAGGGATGGGGCATCCACAGCTTCTCTGGGCACCCTGGGCCACTGCCTCACCACAAAAAAAAATATAAATAATCTAATTTCTCACCCAAATCTCCCCTCTTTCAGCTCAAACCCGTTCCCCCTCGTCCTGTCCCTGCACCCCCTGCCCCAGAGCCCCCCCAGCTCTCCTGTAGCCCCCTTTCAGCCCTGGAAGGTGCTGGAAGGTCTCCCCGGAGCCTTCTCCTCTCCAGGCTGCACCCCCCCCACTCTCTCAGCCCGTCCTCGCACGGGAGCTGCTCCAGCCTCGGACCATCTCCGGGGCTCCTCCGGCCCCGAAGGAAGGATCCGCTCACTGCTGACGGAGCTCAGGGTTTCCAGGGAAATGAACGTAGCATCTCCAGACAGGCACGTCCACCCTCCAGCCCCGGTCCTCCCTCACCACGTCCCTGTCCTGCCCCGTAACCCTCCGAGCGACCGCAGACCCGGCGGCAGAGCCAGCGCCGCGATGCCAACAGTAATTAAAGGAGACGGGTGACGCCGGCTGCCCCGGGGTCGGCACCGAATGCAAACCCAGTTTTGTGGGATGAGTCATTTTAGGAGGGCTTCACGCAGCTACAAATGGAGCTGGTCGCTCAGCCAGGATGTTGTGAGCACAAGGAAGAGGCTCAGGAATCAATCCCTGCAGGGCACAGCCTGCCGGGACAACGGGATGAGCGCGAGCGACACAGAGACGAAAATCCAGAAGTGACGGTACCGCTGGGAATGAGAAACACGCTCGGCTTAAAACCCAGCACACAGGGAAAAAGCAAAACTCAACCCGACCACTGCACCCGTCTTGTGGCGCGACCACGACGTTGTGGGTGGGGATGGGAACCGCAGCCAGGAGCCCCCGGCACGCGCCGAGCCGGACGACGGCGGTGGTTTAAATGCCAAAACGATCGCCCGGAATCCCGCAGCCAAAGCGCCAAACACCGTTTAACCACAGGAGAGGTAAGAAGCTGCGATGTCGCCTGCAGCGTGTCCCCTCCAGGGCCTGGACGTGCCCCCGCACCCACGTGTGTGCAGACCGTGTGCCCTCCATCCACTTTTCTTCCCAGGAAAGGAAAAAAATCCGTCCCAAGCCCCCGCCAGTGCCCCCTGGTTGCAGCGACGCTCCCCACTTTTTCTCAGCTCGCTGGACGCTCTGAAGTGAAACGCAGCGCTGGGTTGAACTAAAAGCTCGTCTCCTTGAGCTGCTTAAGAAAGTTACGCGGCGGCAAAATAAAGCCGCCAAACTTTATCAGAGCCGACTGCGCCTGCCCGGTTCCTCCCCAGGGCTCCCGACGCCGCGCGCGGAGGTAAGACGCAAACGAGAGTGCCGGCGGGCGGTGCGGAGCTCCCTCCTCGTGGGCAGCGAGGGGATTAAACCACTTACCGAAGGAGTGATTGATCACTTCAAACAGGGCGAAGTAGTTAGCGGTAATACTGTCCATCCCGACCTTCGCAGCCACAGCCTGAGGAGGAAAACGGGGTGAGAGCAGAAAGGAGCCGGCAGCCGCCCGTCCCGCTCCGGGGCAGGGCCGCTCCCCACGGGTCACTCCCAAGGAGTCGCTAACCCCAGGAGTTAGTCCCATGGAAAACCAGAATTTTATTCATCCACTAAACCCAGATGTTTTCCTAAGCAAGGGCTCGGACTCTCCTGCTTTCCCCTCCCCTGGAAGCTGCTCTGGATTTCAGTGCCACCGCGGCTGACAATCAGGTCACAGCTCCTCTTCCGACGCCTCCAGCTGCGGTTCCCAACAGAAGAGGCGCGTGCACCTCCCCGGGGACCTTCCTCCAACAACGCTCCAGTCCTGCGCGCTCACACCACGGCCAACACTCACAGCCCTCGGCGGCAGCGGTGTCAAACTCTCCAGGCTGCCCCCGAACGCAGGAACGGGCGCGGATCCCACCCCCGGGGACTCTGCCACGCGGATCTGGCCACAGCCCTCTGCTCCCTGCCCTGGGGCAAGATTTTTCGTTCCCCTTTCAAAAAGGATCTCCCTTGCATCATCTCATTCCTCCTAATTCATCACCAGCTTCTGCTTTTCCTCCAGCAGCGCTGGCTGAGGGCTTGTCCTTCGTTTTCCACTTGAAGCACTTGGGTTGGATGGAAAATTAAAGATGGTTTTGTTCCAACCCCCTGCCACGGGCAGGACCACCTTCTGCTGGACCAGGTCGCTCAAAGCCTCCTCCAGCCTGTGCCACTGCCTCACCACCCTCGCAGGAAAACATTTCTTCCCGATATCCCCTCTAAATCCACCTCGCGTGCCGGCTGCAGGCAGCTCCTGGATCGGCCGCAGCGGCTGCGAGCCATCAGCCACAACCTGTCTGTGCCCAGAGCCAGCCACCGGCTCCGAGATGTTATCGGTGAAAATTAATTCAGCGATGACTCCGTCCCGGCAGCCAAGCCTGCCGGCAAAACGATGCTTCGGTGCCGCGTCAGGTCAGAGCTTTCTCGCATCCCCGCGGCAAAGCGGCGTCACCGATGCCTGCCCGCGCTCGAGAGGAGCACGCGGGTCCCGGTTAACGTCCAAACGCCGTTAATCTTCCGGTTGAAGTGGAAGCGGCTCACCTGGTACACCTGGTCTGTGGTGCTGTTCTTTTTGACTCTGACCGTCACCGTGCTTATATCCGGTAGCGCTACTCGGAGCTCCACGTCCGAGACGCCGTTGTAGTTCTGCAGGAGGGAAGGAGAGAAATCGGCACCACGCGCACCAAACCCCGACCTCCACGGGCTATTTATCGCCCGGCGCTGGCTGAGCAAAACGCTTCTACCAAGCGGCTGCTCCGCAAGGCTCGCGAATCCCCCTCCAGCCTGCGCCAGAGAAATGCTGAGAGAGGGAAGGTGTGAGCTCTGCTCCGAGAGGAAGCTGAGCAAACCGCTCCAGACCACGACGGGGAGGATTTTCCACCCGGGGGTTTGCCAGCGAAGCCCCAGGACACGGCAGCAACAGCCGCAGGGCGAACAGCAGCTCTCGGAGCTGAAATTTTGGGAGGAGCGAGTCCAGAGAGCTCACAAACGCAGAGCTGCCCGGACTGCCACCAGCACGGAAACCAGCAGGAAAATCAGCAAAAGCGTTTTTTCTGCTCGGTCTCCCCTTGCAGAGAAACCTCGCGGCTGGTTCTGCTCTGCGCATGCCTCCGGGCACGGCGGCGACGGAGAAAAATTTCCTACGCGCAAGAAGAGCAAACTGCAGCTTGATTTTCTGTTCAGCCGAGGGAGGCTCGGGCAGGGAAGGTCTCTGCTCTCCGACCTGGTTTTCCCGAGCGGCTACAGCCCCTGTGACTCCCGGCACAGCTCCAGCACCGCCGCCGGTGCGCCTACCTCGTCCGACTCCGAGAGGAACTCCTGCATGATGTCGCTCTCCCCGATGACGCGTATGGAGCACACTGCGGGACAGAGAGCGCGGGTTAGCAGGGAGCTCCCGGGAACAGGGAAATATCGAGCGTCTGTTCCGCAGTCTCCAGCCCGGAAAAACCGTCTCAAAGCACGGGGCTGCATCAGGTGTCCTGGCGCGAAGAGCGATCCAGCCTGAACCCCCCGCGGCAGCGAGCGAACGGCGGAGTTGAGTCACTCGCCGAGATATTCCCCGCGGGGGAAATCCAGCCGCAGGCACGCAGCCAGCGGGAGGTTTGGGCTGCACTTAACAGTGGGCAAGAATTTCATAAAGAGGATCCTTACGTCTAAAAAAAAAAAAAAAGTTGGTCCAGACTGGAACTATTGGGCAATTCAGGCCAAGTTCAGCAAAGAACATGGACCCGAACGGTATCGTGCTGCCTCCGAGATGCCCTCGGTCTGTGCCTTCCTCCAGCGGCTGGTAACAAGGATGAAGACGAACGAGCCGGGCAAGGCATGGACGGGGAAAACCTGACCCACGTCCATCTTACGGGACGAGGGGGCTCCGCTCCCAGGGGCTGGGGAAGGGAAGAGGCCGTTAACCCACGCAGATTAATTAAGCTGCTTCCAGGAAACCAAGAAAACGAGGAGGAACGAGGGGTCATCGCTCCCCAGATCCCACCTGCAGCCTCCCCGCTGCCAAACGGGGGGGTCAGAGCTTTTAGCCGGGCACTCGGATACAGAGAGAAGGTTTTGCATCATCTGAACCCAACCACAGGCATCACGGTTCTGATTAAAACAGGCTGGAGCGCGCAGCCACGAGCGGGCTCACGGGAGGATGGACCCCGAGGATTTGTTTCCCCGCTTGCGAGGACGGCGGTGTCCTGCTCCCAGCTCCGTACCTTTCTCCAGATATTCCTCCAGCCCTCGCCGCCGGGTGTCCAGCTGCTGCTCCGACAGAGAGAACGGCCACTTCCCCGGGAGACGGGGAAAAGTGAAGTTGGCAAATTCCCGTTTCAGGTTCTGGTGCAGGATGGCGAACTCCCGGTACCGCTTGGAGCAGAGCTGCCGGCCCGCCATGTAAACGTTGTAGACCTGCAGGGAGGAGAAGGGAGAGGCTCAGTGGGGTGAGAAAAGCTTTTCCAAACCCAAACCAGCACAGCTCTGCCTTCCCGGACCGAAGACGGAACGAGGAGGGTTTGAGCTAGAAAGAGAAACAAGAGAAGTGTTAAATACGCTGCTGCCGATCCCTGGAGCCAGGGGATGTCCCAACCGCCACCTCCATGCGACAGCAGCGGGATCAGCACGAGTTCAGGGCGCTAAAAGGAGAGAAAAACCACCCAAACCCTTCCCAAAAGGCGCTGAGCACGATGCGGCCGTCACGGTGTGTGCCTGGACCATCTCCCGCACGCAGGAGCGCCCTCGCAGTGCCCCACGCCCCCAGCAGACCGCCGCCGCGGCGATGCCGTGCTGCCCGCATCGGCTGTTTGCGGCAACAAGACCCTCGTCACCTTCCCGGTGTGCCTGAAGCTGCCGCTGAATTTCCAGCTGGTCGCAGAATTGAGCCTCGTGCTGCAGCCAAAGCCCCAGAGCTCTGGATTCAGGTTCGCGGCTCCTTCCCCCCGACACAGAGGGGTCCCAAACCGAGCGGGAGGTGCGGACACGGTCCCCGGCAGCGTCAGGCACCAACCGTGGGGCAGATCCCAGCGGAGAGGCAGCAGGAAACCCGTCAGGAACACCCCACGTTAGCCAGTTCCTTTGCTGGAAACTTCCAGTTTGATTCCAGACCCCGCGAAGGAAGCAGCACTCTGGTCCCACCTCGGAGAAACCCGGAGCAGAGCGACGGCCGCAGGACACTGCTCAGCACCGCGATGCTCTTCGGGGAATTCCCTTCCCATTAACTGTCCACCTCGATTTTTAAAGCCCATCTGCTGGGTCCGGGCTGGCAGAGGAGGGTCCAGCAAGGAGCCGAAGATGCACCGAGGGCGGCTTCAGGGCTGTTCAAAGACCCCAAACCCTGACCTGCTCCCAAGCCGACAGCCTGGAGCGCTCCGGATTCCTGCCTGACAGCCTTCACAGGGGGAAAGTGCCCCAACAAAGTGGTTTTTTTCCCTAAAAATCAGCGTGTGTTCAGCCCTCCCAGCATCACCTCGGGAGACGGTGCCAGGACGGGGCTGGATCCGCAGAGCAGCGGCTATCGCCAGCCGAGGGACGAGGCTCCTCGACCCCTCTGGTTTTGGGACCCTGTTTTCCTGCCCCACGCGGCACACCCGATCCGCCAGCGTCCCCCTGGGCTGGGATGGAGGGCTGCAGGGAAAGCACGCGCTCCCTGGGAGGCTGCGGATCCCCGGGGATCCCCTCCGTTCCCTTCGGAGACGAAGCCTCTCCATCCTTCCTCTCGCACACACGCTGATGCTGGCTCGTGTCTTCCTTGGGAACATGCCTCCGTCCTCAGCCGGGGGAGGAAAAAGCGATGAGCCCATTTGTGGTGTCTCCTGGAGCTTCACAAATCGCATCCCGAGGGCTCCGGCCAAACCCACCTCCCAGGCGGGGAGGGCGAAGGCAGCCAAATCCTCCAGCCACGAGTCAAAGCGGCGGCACAACCGAACCGCCCGACGCTCACCAGCTCATCCCCGGTCCCTCCACCGCACCGTCCAACCCCACCGGGGGCCACGCAGGTCCCCGGCTCTGGAAGAACGAGGACAGCACACAGAGCAGAGGAAAAGCACGATCTGGACGTGGGTGTTGCTGAACAGTAAGCAGTGGTTTGCAGGGGGAAGAATACGGCCCTTGGGGGAGGCTTCCACCTCCCCCAGCCGCTGACCGGAGCTCGGGGCCAGTGTGGGTCCGGCGCGGGCTCTGCCGACCCGCGGGACACTCCAGCGGCGAGACGTGGGGCGAGG
>WKFP01012706.1:0-11095 GCA_011057875.1 Pterocles orientalis | reverse complement strand
GGCTCACCAACCGTTGGCTTTCAGTGGTTGAAGGTTGGCCACTGGTGCACCAACCGTTGGCCATCAGAACACCAACCGTTGACCTTCAATGGGCAAAGGTTGGCCATCGGCACACCCACCGTCAGCCACCAGCTCACCAACTGTTGGCCTTCAATGGTTGAAGGTTGGCCATTGGTACACCAACCGTTGGCCATCAGAATGCCAATCGTTGGCCTTCAAAGGTTGGCCATCGGGACGCCCACCATCGGCCACCGGCTCACCAACCGTTGGCTTTCAGTGGTTGAAGGTTGGCCATCGGTGCACCAACCACTGGCCATCAGAACACCAACCGTTGGCCTTCAATGGGCAAAGGTTGGCCACTGGTGCACCAATGGTTGACTATCAGCATGCCAACCATTGGCCATCGATGTGGCAACCGTTGGCCTTCAAATGGCAAAGGCTGGCCATCGGCACGCCAACCATTGGCCATTTGTGCACCAACCGTTGACCTTCAACAGGAGAAGGTTGACCACCAGGGTGCCAACCGCTGACTATCAGCACGCCAACCACTAGCCATCAACATGGCAACCGTTGGCCTTCAAAGGGCAAAGGCTGGCAATTGGTGCACCAACCATTGGCCATCGGCCCACCAACCACTGGCCATTGGCCCACCAACCACTGGCCTTCAACAGGAGAAGGTTGACCACCAGTGCGCCAACCACTGACTATCAGCACGCCAACCATTGGCCACCAACGTGGCAACCATTGTCTTTCAAAGGGCAAAGGCTGGCCATTGGCACACCAACCATTGGCCATTGGTGCACCAACCATTGGCCATCGGCCCACCAACCGTTGGCCTTCAATAGGAGAAGGCTGGCCAATGGCACACCGACTGCTGACCTTCAGCATGCCAACCACTGGCCATCGACGTGGCAACTGCTGGCCTTGAACGGGAGAAGGCTGGCCATTGGCGTGCCAACCGTTGGCCACTGGTGCACCAATCATTGACCTTCAACAGGAGAAGGTTGACCACCAGTGCGCCAACCGTTGACTATCAGCACGCCAACCACTGGCCAACAACGTGGCAACCGTTGGCCTTCAACAGGCAAAGGCTGGCCATTGGCACGCCAACCACTGGCCATTGGTGCACCAACCCTTGGCCATCAGCCCACCAACCACTGGCCTTCAACAGGAGAAGGTTGACCACCAGTGCACCAGCCGTTGACTATCAGCACGCCAACCATTGACCAACAACGTGGCAACTATTGGCCTTCAAAGGGCAAAGGTTGGCCATAGGCACACCAATCATTGGCCATTGGTGCACCAACCATTGGCCATCGGCCCACCTACCACTGGCTATTGGCCCACCTACCACTAGCCATTGGCCCACCAACCACTGGCCTTCAACAGGAGAAGGTTGACCACCAGTGCGCCAACCGTTGACTATCAGCATGCCAACCATTGGCCACGAACGTGGCAACCGTTGGCCTTCAACAGGCAAAGGCTGGTCATTGGCATGCCAACCATTGGCCATTGGTGCACCAACCCTTGGCCATCAGCCCACCAACCGTTGGCCTTCAATAGGAGAAGGCTGGCCAACGGCACACCGACTGCTGACCTTCAGCACGCCAACCATTGGCCAGCAGAGCACCAACCCTTGGCCTTCAATGGGCAAAGGCTGGCCAACCATTGGCCTTCAACAGGAGAAGGCTAGCCATCGTCACGCCAACCGTTGGCCATCGGCACACCAACCGTTGGCCTTCAATGGGCAAAGGTTAGCCATCAGCGCACCAACCGCTGGCCTTTAGCATGCCAACCATTGGCCGTCGGCACGCCAACCATTGCCCTTCAATGGGTAAAATTGACCACCGGCACATCAACCACTGGCCATCGGCACACCAACCGTTGGCCATTGGCACGCCAACTGATGGCCACTGGTGCACCAACCGTTGGCCTTCAACGGGAGAAGGTCGGCCATCGGCCCACCAACTAATGACCTTCGGCACACCAACCGTTGGCCATCGGCCCACCAACCGCTGGCCTTCAATGGGCAAAGTTGACCACCGGCACACCAACCGCTGACCTTTGGAATACCAACCATTGGCCTTCAGCACACTAACCGTTGGCCATTGGCACGCCAACTGTTGGCCATCAGCCAGCCAACCATTGGCCATCGGCACACCAACCACTGGCCATCTACATGACAACTGTTGGCTGTCAATGGGCAAAGACTGGCCATTGGCACGCCAACCGATGGCCACTGGTGCACCAACCGTTGGCCTTCAACGAGAGAAGGTCGGCCATTGGCCCACCAACTGCTGATCTTTGGCATGCCAACCGTTGGCCATCAGCCCACCAACCCTTGGCCTTCAATGGGTAAAATTGACCACCAGCACATCAACCACTGGCCATCGGCACACCAACCGTTGGCCATTGGCATGCCAACCATTGGCCATTGGCACGCCAACTGTTGGCCATCAGCCAGCCAATCATTGGCCATCGGCACGCCAACCACTGGCCATCGACATGACAACTGTTGGCTGTCAATGGGGTAAAGGCTGGCCATTGGCACGCCAACCGATGGCCACTGGTGCACCAACCGTTGGCCTTCAATGGGAGAAGGTCGGCCATTGGCCCACCAACCAATGACCTTCGGCATGCCAACCGTTGGCCACCGGCACACCAACCATTGGCTATTGGCACACCAATCATTGGCCATCGACATGACAACTGTTGGCTGTCAATGGGCAAAGCTGACCATCGGCAGACCAACCGTTGGCCATCGGCCCACCAACCGTTGGCCTTCAATGGGCAAAGGTTGGCCATTGGCACACCAACCACTGGCCATCGGCACACCAACCGTTCGCCACCGGCACACCAACCATTGGCCATCAGCCAGCCAACCACTGGCCTTCACCAGCCAAAGGCTGGTCTTCGTCACGCCAACCATTGCCCAAAGAGCCCCAAAACTACTCGACCACGCGGCACCTCGAACCAGCGGCCTCGTCCAAAACCAGTTTCACCCTCTACAGACCAACCATCGTGCCGAAAAGCGGCAGCGAATCCAGATAGAGTTAAAACTGGTTTTGTAGAACCGCGGAAGCACGACGCATCGAGAGGAGAACCACCCAAGAGCGGCACCAGCCAAGAATTTTGCCGCGTCCTCAACTTACCAGCGTCTTTTCTGGTTGGATTCCAATTCTACGCCAATAATCGCGACTTTACTACATTCACCCGCGTAAATAAGAAAATTTCCAAGGCAGACAGAGGCCACATGTCAAAGCGCCCAGGTTTTGGTTAATTTTACCGTGAAAATCGTAATTTCTGAGCGCGGAACTAAATTTCTCAGAAGGATAAAGTCATCAGAGCCCACCGCCCATGGTGGAAACGACAGAGATGATTTTGGCGCAGGACTGCGAGTTCACGCAGTCCACGCCAGCGCTGAGTTAACGCACAATAAAAAAAATAAATTAAAGAGATTCTGTGCTCACCCTGCTTCTCGATCGATCAGTAAATACACGAAAAACACGCGAGGAACGCGACGGCAGCGGCTCCCGACCTCTGCCCCGCGAATCACGCCTCCTACCTTCGTCGTCGTCCTCCTCAGGCTGCGCAGGATGTTCCTCCTCCTGGGATCTTCCCCGTCGGTCGTTTCATAAGGGATAACAGCGTTATCGCCTTTATACCCTTGAGAAGTTTGATCTTCTTCTTTTTTTCGGATGGGTCCCAACTCATCGTCGCTCCCAACGCTGAAACTGGTTCGGTAACTAGCAAACCTGCCCAACCTCGTGCAGCGCGTCCGATATAACACGGGTTTGCTAACGACCGAAACTTTCCGACCCCGTTCCAAGGAGCTGGTGTCCATCTCGCTGTCCGAGCCGTTACCGCTACCGTTGGATTGGGCTTTGTTAATATTTCGGATGGTGATGATCTTGCCTTGGGTGCTGTCATGAGGCACGGAGTAAATATTCTCCTCTTCGTTTCGAGGTTTAACCACGGCGTCCATCGGCTCGGCGTAATCGGAAGGATCGAAGCAGTCGGTGGGTAACCAGCTACTAGACGATACGGATTTTCTCTGCCCGTCCCGATGGCCCTGCTCCAAATACGACAGGTCCCCCTTGGTAATATCGAAATGTACGGGGGGCTTTGGTTTCACCGGAGGAGGTACTTTGTTGTTCAACTTGCTTTCAAAAGTGCTCATGACGGAAATGAAAGACAAGCCGTCGTTCCCCTCCAGTTCCATGGAAAGTTTCGAGTGGTCTTTGGGCAGGGCGGGGATGGACGTATCCTCTCGGAAAGGGCTGTAGGTTGGAGGTTCGACGTCTTCCTCCGAGTCCTGAAGGTTGGAGTTACAAAGAGGAGAACCGGCTCGAGGCGAGTTGAAGACTTCCTCTGTCGTGCTGCAGGCTTCGGCCACGTTGTCGTACATGTGGGTGGCTTCGATGATGTTTTTTTTCTCCACCACGTCTTTAAAAAACGAGTGGAAAATTTCCAACTTGTGTTGGGGTTGGCTACAAGGGATGGTGGTGAACTTGCCGTCGATTTCTTGGGCGATCTCTTCGCCTTCGGTGAGCTGTTCTCTGCTCAAATCGTTGTCCAAAATGTCGATGGAACCGTCCGTCAACGCCACGATTTGGATGGGGATGATATCTTGCACCTCGCAGAGAAAGGCACGGAGCATGGCCAACGACGCTTTGCGTTTGGCCGAATAAAAAACGATGTAACCGTGGACGAGGCGGTTTTTCCGAACGCTAAAAGAGGAATGGTAGGAAAGGAGGGAGAGCTCCACGCGCCTCTTGTGAGGCCCGATGGACAATTCGAGGAGGACAGAGCTGCTGCTGCCGCACTGGGAAGGTCGGTAGGTTTGGGATTGCAGGATGGGTAAGAGGATGTCGTCCACGTTGAACGGATCTCCGCACATCAAGCACATGACGATGCGTAGGTCGACGTCCGCCAAATCTTTGATGCTGGAGGTGGAGCTGACGAGGTTTAAGTTGCGTTTGGAGTCCAACAACCCCTTTAAAACTTGGCTGATTTGCTTCTCGTTGATGTTCCGGCCGTAGCCAATGCCGGCGGACGCGGGGTCAAGAAAGACGCACTGGAGCTTGCTGGCGATCTGTTGGCCTTGTTGGATCAAGCTGTGGAGCGTCTCGCCGCTGGTGTCCCCCCTTTTATTAACGAGGATGAGCGTCAGCGGCAGGTGAACCAAATGATTCTCCCTCCGGCCGATGGTGGACTCGCGGCTTTTTTCGATGCTTTCCACCACGTAGGAGAGCGATTCCTTGGAGTTGTAAAGGCAGAGACAACCGTGAGGTTGAAAAGTGGGCGTCTGGAAAGAGTTGACGGGGAGTCGGACGTTGCCCTCGATGGGTCTCAGGGATAATTCGTACATCTTACCTTCGATCACGTATTTATCGTCGTTGGTGCAGAGCGCCCGGATCTCGTTGGCCAACTCCCGCGCCAAACCGTCCTTGCCCAGGATCACCAAATTGATCCTGTCGATGTTGGAATCCGAAAGGAAATTCTTCTGGTTGCGTTCGGAAGGTCTAATGAAACGGGAGTTGATGAGTTGCTCGATTTTCGAATCGACGCAAAGCGGGCAGCTGGGACACGTTTCCTTCGTCGGGTGGTAGACGAAGTGGATGTGCTTCAAAATCAGAGCGTCGCGCTCAGCCTGCAGCTTCTGCAGAGCTTTGAACCTTTGCTCTTCGCCCAAAACGTCCTGAATGACGCCCATTTTCTCCTTGCTGGGTTTCGCGTCCAGCTCCAGTTCATAAAACAGCTCCGAATATTCCAAGAGAAGCTCTTGAAACTCCTCCTTGGCTTTTTCGATGATCTGTTTTTGGTGCTTGCTGTAGATATCCATATAAATCGACTCCTCCAGCCACATATAAAAATCCTCGTTCATAATAAAACTCCGCGCTTCCTCCCAGGGTTTCCCTGGCGTGATGAAAGGAGACGTCTCCAAATTTTCTTTGAAAGCTCTTCTCATTTCCGCCCTTTTCCGCTCGTTCCTCAATTTTTCTAAATGAGCTTCGTAGAGCTGCTCGGCGGGTTGGGTTTCCATCAGGTCGAAGGGAATTCGTTCGTTTTCCATGTTGTCGATGTGGCTCGTTGCATCCCAGGGCGTCTCTTCCAGGACGACAAACCATTTGGAAAAATCCGCTTTCGTCTCCAAGAGTTTTTCCACTTTGACGCAACTCAAATGATCGATTTCATCCAGATCGGGGATGAGTGCTTCGAAGGCTTGAGGAAGCATGGCGAGATACATCTTCCGGCGCCGTTCGATGTGTTCTTGCTTTAGGCGATGGACGTGTTGTAGAAAAAGCTTTTTAGCTTTCTGCGTTCCTTCCAGGTAGACGTAATCCTGATATTCCGGAGAAGATTGCATCTTCCGGCTGACGTTAGACCACGTCTCGTTGTGGTTTTTGACGATGCGGCTCACCAGCCACTCGTATTTATCTTTAGCAGCGGCGATTTGTTGACTTTGTTGTTTCAACGCTTCGAAATAGGGGATGATTTTCGTCTTCCCCCGGCTTTTATCGATCAGCTGCACTAAAGTGCTAAAAGCCAAGTCAATATTCACATTGGATCGAGCCGACGTCTCCACCACCTGGAGATTTTTTTTGCTTAAGGCAAAAGTATGTGCATCCCTAATGTACCGCTCCACGCCTTCGTCGCACTTGGTCAAGACCACCACGATGGGTTTTTTCGTTTTCGCCAGTTGATTGTAAAGATTCGAAACGAATTTCAGCTGATCGTCAAAGTTCCTGTTCATCCCCCTGCTCACGTCGATGCAAAGAAGGAAACCATCCACCAGCAGCTTGCCATCCGGCATCTGTTTTTGTTCAAAGTCCTGTTCCAAGCCAAGTTGATCAGTGCAAAAATACATGAGTTTTTCAGCCGACGCCAATTTGGTGGCGGCAGCTCTTTTGATATAAGGCTGCAGGGCCGTACTACGATGAGGCTGAAAAGTCTGGTCGTCGATAAATTCCGTCTGTTCCACCACGTGCATTTTACATTCCACGCAGTCCTCCAGGGAACGGACGACTTCCCCCCAGTAGAGAAAATGGTCATTATTGACCACCCTTCCCCCAAAGTCACTGGTACTGAGAACCGAAGTATGGTCCAAATGAAATTCGTCCGCGCTGGGTCGGACGAAACGGTTACAAAGGCAGGATTTCCCAATGCCGCACTGGCCTTTCTCTTTTTCCGTCCCGGATAATCCCACCACGCTAATATTATAGGTGGGAATGCGAACATCTTGCTTTCTTGCCATCATCATCGTCCGCACATCCTGTCCCAATCGACCGCTTCCAAGAGGATTTAAAAAAAAAAAAAACAAAAAAAAAAAGTTTTTTTTTTTTCAGCACCCGGCGCAACTCAGGAGCTCGGTGATAGTTCTCACGCTAGGCAAGGCGGCGAGACGATGAAATTCGGCGTTCCCATCCTGTACGTACCAGCAGCGCTTCAGTTCTTGCTGCTCCCCGTCGTTGGATGGCCGATGTTTCCCCCTAGGAGAAAAAAAAAAAATAAATCAGTATTTCTGTTCAGGAACCCCCAAAAAAATCTTATTTCTGCATCTACGATTTTAGATCGCGCTCGAAAGCCGGGGAGAAACCGCAACATCCGACCGAGGTTCCTCCGCCGGCATCGCGAGCGGTTTGTGGGCGCAAACCACAAGGCGAAGGCGGATCGAGGGCACGGTCTTCGAGGAAGAAAAATGGTTCAGAGGCGGAGGAAAAAGCCGAGGGGATCCACGCCGGAGCCTGGGGGAGAGGGTTGGAGGGTTTTGAGCGTTTTCGACGCCGAAAAGAAAGTGAGAAAAACCAACCCGGCGTCTTTTTGTTGCGTTTTGACTCAAGATCAAGAGTAGAACCGGCTTAAAATGCGATGATGCTTCTACCGGGAGGATTACCGCTTCCGTCCCCACGGGTAGACGGGGTCTAATAGGATCAGAAGAGTTTAAATAAAAAAAATTAAATAAAAAAATAAAATTAAAAAAAAAAAAAAGATGGGGAGATGCAACTACAGCCTGGAAGAGGCACCTAACATGCCCCGAGCATCAGCCGATGGGAGGAAATCCTCCAGCGCTCGAAGGAGGGACGAGCTTAATTACCTAATTACTAATTGTGAAATTAGGAGGGTGGGGAGATGATGGAGGAGGTGGCCCAGAGATCATGGGGAGTGTTGAAGGTCAAGGTCAGATGGGGCTTGGAGCAACCTCACATTGTGGGAGATGTCCCAGATTGGATTGGATGGTCTTGGAAGGTCCCAAACCCAACCCAAACCCTTCCGTGATGCTACAGACGGGGCTTGGAGCAACCTCACATTGTGGGAGATGTCCCAGATTGGATTGGATGGTCTTGGAAGGTCCCAAACCCAACCCAAACCCTTCCATGATTTTACAGATGGAGCTTGGAGCAACCTCATCTAGAAGAAGATGTCCCAGGTTGGACTGGATGATCTTTGAAGGTCCCAAACCCAACCCAAATCCTTCTGTGATTCTACAGACGGAACTTGGAGCAACCTCATCTATCAGGAGATGTCCCAGGTTGGGCTGGATGGTCTTGGAAGGTCCCAAACTCAACCCAAACCCTTACATGATTTTACAGACGGAGCTTGGAGCAACCTCATCTTGTGGGAGATGTCCCAGGTTGGACTGGAGGGTCTTGGAAGGTCCCAAACCCAACCCAAACCCTTCTGTGATGCTACAGACGGGGCTTGGAGCAACCTCATCTGGCGGAAGATGTCCCAGGTTCAACTGGTTGGTCTTGGAAGGTCCCAAACCCAACCCAAACCCTTCTTTGATTCTACAGACGGAGCTTGGAGCACCTTCATGTCATTGAAGATGTCCCTGCCCACAGCAGGAGGTTAGACTGGATGGTCTTGGAAGGTCTCTTCCAACCCAAACCCTTCCATGATGCTACGGACGGGGCTTGAAGGAACCTGGTCTACTGGAAGATGAACTTGACCATGGCACGGTGGTTGGAGTGGACGATCATTGAAGGTCCCATCAACCCAACCCAAACCCTTCTTTGATTCTACAGACGGGGCTCAGAGGAACCTGATTGAGTAGAAGATGTCCCAGCCCCTGGACTGGATGATCTTTGAAGGTCCCAAACCCAACCCAAACCCTTCTTTGATTCTACAGATGGGGCTCGGAGGAACCTGATTGAGTAGAAGATGTCCCAGCCCATGGACCGGACGACCTTTGAAGGTCCCATCACCCCAAACCCTTCTACAATTCCCCAAAACACGGCGGTTGAGATCATTTTTTCTACAACCCGAGAGCAGAAGAGTTTCCAGCTTAGGGCAAAAAATCCAAATGAAGCCGCGTGCGGGCGACACCGTGGGTCATCGGAACAACCCGAGGAGCACGGCCTTGGCGACGTCTCCTCCGCTTTGAAGTCTGGATGGTGCGGTTCTACCAGTTCCCCCGTTGGACTGAACCACACGCCAGACAAAGGCTGCCACCCTCTTGGGTGCTTTGCTTTCCAAAATTTTGCTTTCCGATAAACTTTTGATCTCAAAAAACCCGACTTTTCACCCTGCCACGAGGTCACCAACGGCACCCAAGTCACCAGGTGAGGCGAGCCGAAGACCACGAAGAAGAAAAACGGGTGTTTGGCCCTAAACGCAAAGATTTTGGGGAATTTTTTGAGTCGGTTTGCAAATTTTTGGACTCGTTATTTCCCACGGGATCGTCACTTATCATCAACGCGTGTCATTCCTCAAGGCGAGACTCACGCGGGTGTAAAGGGCGGATCGGCCGCAGCACCGGTGCGATGCAAACGATGCTGCCGAGCTGCCGTCAAACCTTTAATTACTTCAAATAATTACTCAGCGCTCAATTCCAAGGAATGCAGTTACTCCCCGGGAGCGTGAACGATGCTCGGGGCTGTTTTCACGGCTTTTTCCGCCGCTCTACCTTCAACACCGCTCTACCTACCGCAGATTTTCCTCAATTCTCACCGTTTATCCTCATTTTGGAGGATGAACCCAGTTGGGTGCTGAGCACCCGGACCCGGTGAGACACCGGCGAACTCGTCCGATGGAACCACGGCACCAGGACGGAGGGATTATCTCCCGCTTATAAATTTTCTCACCGCATCCCAATAGCGGAAATTCCCCCGAAATGGGTCGTTTGGATTTTTTTCCGAAGACGAATTTAAGCTTTGAACCATCTGGGTCCAAAATATTTAATCTCGTGCAACAGATGGGTTATCCTCGGGCGCGCGGCATGTTTCCCCGGCCGTTCCGATCCCTCTCGCGGACAAAAAACCATTTTCTCAATTTTCTGCAAAATACAGAAATCCACCGAATCGCGGAGACCAAAATCTACGAAAATTTTGAGACCAAATCTACGACGGCAGCGTGTTGGAAGGGTCGGCGTGGAGGATCCCGCGCCGTTTCCCGCGTTAATCCTCGGCGCAAAGCGGGGAATTAATTAATTGCAGGATGTCGAGAGCATCGCTGGAGGAATTTCTGCCGAATTTGGTGAAATTCCGGTTTGCTTGGCGGAGAAGTCGCCTTTTTTCCTTCCGTCACCTTAATTTCCACTCCAAAATTTTAGAAATTAGACGCGAAAGAGTTGAAAAAAAATCACCGCAACGCCTCAGAGTCATTTCCCCTCCTCTTCCTCCTGCAGATCAGCTTCATACCTTTAAAATTAAATTTTATTTATATTAAAAAAAAATAATTTCGGAAGCTGTGCGGTGGGATCCGTCCCGGCTGCGTTTCCACCGTGTTTTTTCCGTAACGAAGCGACGGCCTTTCACCTTCGCTCGGGGCGTGGGAAGGGGACAAGCGGTGTCGAAGGGCGTTCGCTTTCGTTTTCTCCCCCAAATCCCTGAGTCAGGAGTTACTCATTTACGCCACGTAAAGTCCAGCCCGGAGAACCAGGAAGAAACTGGGATCCGCTCTGGTAATTCCCAGTAAAGCCGGGGGGGGGAGGATTTAATTGTTTCCTCTTAAGAGGATGGTGGCAGCCCCAAAAAGAAGGAAAAAAAAATTAAAAAGAAAGAAGAAAATGAGATGAAAGAAAAAGGAAGAAAAAAGGGGAAGGGGGGAAAAGGGGGAAGGGAGAAATAAAAAAGAAAAGAGGAAAGGAGGG
>WKFP01012705.1:0-10993 GCA_011057875.1 Pterocles orientalis | reverse complement strand
AGGGCTGCTGGGGGTCTCTTGGCTGCGATGGGGGCAGGGAGGGGGGCGAGGTGTGCCAGCTGGCTCTGCGGTGGCTCGTCACCCGGTGGTGGCTCTGTCCTCGTGTGGCATGGAGGGACCGAGGCCATCTGTGCCCCCATCCGCCCCCCACCTTGGCCCCACTCGCTTCACTGCCTCCTTGGTGGCCGGGGACAGCAGGTCCCCGCTACCTCAGTGCCACCGAGGGGCAGCGTTTGGGAGGGGACGGTCCCTGGAGCGCTCCCTGTCCAGTCAGAGCCTTCCCCAGCGCCTGGGGGTGAGCGGTGAGTTGGCAAGTCCGTGACCGCGCTGACTCCCGGCTCCCGCAGCCGCCCTTCCCCGAGCCCTGCTGCCCCGGATCCGGCCTCGGGTGGGTGTCGCTGGGAGATCCGGGTTGGCGATGGCCAATCCCTCCCTTCTCCTTTCCCTCAGCTCTCGTGTAAAAGGGGAACAGAGGAGGGGGGAACTGGTTCTCCAGCAGCCCAGGCTGATTGTTGGGTGCTTGAAAGCCCCAATCCCTTTGTGGTGCTGTCAGAAGAAGGTTTAGGGTACGGTGGGTGCGAGGTGACACCTCCTTCCTTCCCAGTGGTCCCATCAGGGGAGACACGACCTCCCCCTGCCACCCCGGCAGGGACCAAACAGATGGCTTAAGGGAGGTGAAGCACTTAATTAAGCAGCTGTAAACAAGCTCCACCTATGCCTGGCGTTTTCTAGTGCCGCCTACGGATGGAAATCATGATTTATGGATGTGGAAGGAGGATGGGGAGGTTCTCCTGCATTCATGTCACTGCCTGCTTCCCTCCCCGCTGCTTTTTGGGGTGCTGAGTGGGGCTGGCATCCTGTCGGACCCTAGCAGCAGTGTCCTTGTGCCAGGAGGAAGGTGCAGGAGTGCCCAGCTGAGTCATGCCGTGCCGGCCAGGACAAGGTGCGGCGGCCGTCAGCGTGGCTCCGGCCTGCTGGAGGAGCTGGCCCTGAGAGCTGGTGGCTTGTCAAAGCGGGGTGTTGAGGGAATTGGTGTCTCCGGCAGCAGGTAGAAATCCTGTTCTGTGAACCAGGCTTCCCTGAGGCTGTCTGATGGAAACACAAACTCACGAGAAGCGACAGTAAACAGAAACCTGGGACGGTGGTGAAAACAGAGGGAGGAGAGGAAACTCCCCTGGTTTCTCCAGCCTCCTTAACCTTGAGCTGAAGTGGCAGAGGGCGCGGGCAGCCTCCCCGCCCTCCCTGAGCCTGGCACCGCTGGGGCGGATCGAGCCCCCGGTGTCTGCCTGAGCAGGGCTGTGCATCCCCAACGCCCCCCACAGCTGCTGGGAAGGTTGGAGGAATTCCTGCCCAGCCCCTCGGAGGATCCCGAGCTGCCTGCGCTCAGGCAGCGCTCCCCTTCGTGATCCGAGGGAGCTCGAAGCCCTCACTAGAGGCAGATTTGGGGAGCTCTGTGGTGGTGGGGAGACATAACTCATTGCTGAGCACCTTCCTCGGGGATGCTGGAGCATTTTTATTTTGTTAATGACAGTTTTTGGCCAAGCCCCGGCTCCCGCTCCTCTTTGGCGGGGGCTGCAGCGCTGTTCTGCGTCGGCACGCTCTGCGCCGTTTCATTTCTCTTCCGGCCCTCACTGCGATGAGCCGCTTTCCTGCCCAGCCACTGGCGCGACATTCCCCCTCTGATGGTGGGCACGAGGCTTCACTTTTACCGAAGCGCAGAGCGATACTGGGTGTGAATCCGGAGTGACTTTGGTTCCGTCTGTGCCATTCGCTGTGACTCCTCGGGAGCTCATGACCGTTTGATTCCAGCTTTTCTGCTCCTGGTGTGTGCCCGATCAGTGCCTCTCCCCAGGGCTTTGCCTCCTGACGTTGTCTCCCTCGGACCCTGCAGTCTGTTTTTTCGTTAAACTGAGGTTCAGCAGGAGCTGAACAAAAATTTGGGGGGGGGCAAACAACCTCCGAAGCCAGCGTGTGCCCCTTTGTGTTGCAGGATGCGCCGCGGGGGCTTCTCATGCTTCCTGATTGTCGCTGTGGGGCTGGGGAGGTGGCTCTGGGGGTGGGCGGGGGCCAGGATCTCACCCCTCTCTTCCTCCCCCAGTTTGTCCTGAAGAACTATGGGGAGAACCCGGAGAACTACAACGAGGAGCTGCGGAAGCTGGAGCTGCTGCGGCAGGTGAGCCGGGCTCTGTCCCAAAACACTCACAGCCCCAGTGAGACCTGTGAGAGCCGAACCCAGGGAGTTCATCACCTGCTCCCTACTTGAGGACACTTCTGCTGGCTCCCGCCACCTCCCTGGACCAGGAGCTGTGCTGCGGCCGCTCCTCTTCCTCAGCGGTCGCCCCTAGACGAGGCTTTTGGCAGCCCAGCTGCACCCTGGGCTCCCCAGATGCTTCCCTGAATTTTTGGGGTTTTGTGTTGAATACAAATTCCCTGCTGGGTGGAAGGAATCACTTTGTCTTGTTGGGCCAGTGCCTGGGGTCTTTGCAGGGAAAAAATCCACCCTTCGCTCTCCGCACGGAGACCAGCCCCGACTCTGGGGTGCTCTGGCCTCTGCCTGGGGGCTTCACCCTGAAGTGGGAAGTTGAGGAAAAACCTTTCCAGGGTCTCCTGCTCTTCCTCCTTCTCCCAACACAGCTTTGCTGTAGCAGCGGGTCGTGTGCCCTGTCCAGGACCCCCCCTTTTCCATCGCTCCCAAATTCCTCCCGTTTATTTCACCCTTGGGAGCCTGTGTGGGGAGAGCAGAGACTCTTCCCCCCCAAAACCAGCAGCTCTGGATCAGTAAAGCAGCTCCCCCCAGCCTCGTTTTTTGGTGAACAGACCTGTTTTTCCAGCGGCGTCCCACAGGTGTTTTCCATAACGCCTCGCTCCTCCCTGCTGGGAGCCGGCTGATTCCAGGCTCTGGCCGTCCCCTCCTCCTGCAGATCTCACCACACGTTACCCGTGAGCACAGTCCTGTCCTGGGGCAGCCTCTTCCTCCTCTTCTTCCTCCTCTCTTCTCTCCAGAGCGCTGTCAACGTGCCTAGGGACTTCGAGGGCTGCAGCACGCTGCGGAAATACTTCGGCCAACTCCACTACCTGCAGAGCCGCATCCCCATGGGCGCCGAGCAGGAGGCAGCCGTGCCCATCGCCTGGTGAGGATGAGCTTCTTCCCCTTCCCCTCGCTCCGGTGTGGGGCTCAGGCATTGCGAATGGGCCGATGGGCTCCCTGTGGGTGCTTCCCAAAATGAGGAATCTGACCCAAAACGCCACAACTGCTCCCTCTTCCCTGCGCACACCCCTCGCTGGCACACGATGTGCTCTTGGGTGTCACGGGGGTGTCCTGGGGACCCCTGAGGAAATGGTGTCCTGCCCTGAGGGTCTGGCAGGACGTCTGAGCCGAGCTGTAAGGTGACACAAAGCGGTTGTTGGCTCTGGGGAGATGACACAGGACAGTGTCACCGCACAAGGTGACAGTGCTGAGATCCCTGGGGGCTGGCAGAGCTGCTTGGGGTGTCTCTGTGCTTACAAAGCCAAAAGAAGCCCACACGTGGAGACGCAGCGTCCCATCAGCTCTCACCACTGCTGGCACCTAGATTCAATGCCTGGGGTGACAACAGGCAGGAGGAATCCTTCTCCCAACCTCCTGACAAATCCTTTTCCTGGCACGTGGCCCCTGCCCAGGAACACCCGTACCTCTGTCCACAGCCCCTAACCAGGCTTCTCTCCTTGCAGGACTGAGATCTTCTCGGGCAAGACTGTGACCCACGAGGACATCAAGTACGAGCAGGCGTGCATCCTCTACAACCTGGGTAAGGGCTGGGGGACACCAGCTGCCCTCTTACTCTGCTCTGGGCGTGAGAGATGTCCCCTCTCTGCATGTCTGAGCTCCACATCAGCCTTCTGGGAGCATCCAGGCAGCAGCACAGCCTGTCTGGTCCCACTAGAAGTTGTTTTTTGGGTTTTGTTGGAAGCCTCCCGTCCTGTCCTCCCAGTCTGAGGGCACCCTGGCTGTGCTCTGCCCTTCGCCTCGGTCAGAGGTTGCGCCTCGGAGGCTGACATCAGGCTGCAACATCTCAAATGCACTTTCTGGCACGGTGACAGCCACAGTCAGGCTTCGTCCAGCTCCTCCAGCATCCCATCTCAAAAGGAGAAAATGGGGTGTAAAAGCAGCAAATCTAACCCAGTCCCCCTCCTCTACTCTCCAGCTGTTGACAATTACTGCTCAGTGGGTTGTTTTCTTATAACCCCAAGGGAAGGTGACGCTCAGCACCTGGATGCTGAAATCATTCCCACCCGGGCGTTGCAGCTGCAGCTCCAGAGCTGACTGCACTCTCCCAGCCGACCGCACACGGGTTCAGCTTAAACCCCGTGGGCTGCAGGGCCATACACTGCACAGCCTGAGGTGTGGTCCCCAGGTCCTTTTCGAGAGGTGGCTGCTCCCTGGAGTTGGCAGAAACACCTCTGTTAACCCAGGAGGGGGTTAGAGACTCGCTTTTTAGCACTAATAGGTTTGTTTCCCATGCTGGTGACTTGCACCCGCAGTTTTTCACGCCGGTGCCCTGTGAGACGGGCATCCTGCGCGCCACGGTTCCCTGCATCCAGCCGGGTGCTGCTGGGTGCCCCTGGCCACCTTGCCGCGGATCTAGGTGAGACACCCTGTCCTCTCTCCGCAGGTGCGCTGCACTCCATGCTGGGCGCCATGGACAAGCGAGTGTCCGAGGAGGTAATGATCCCCGGTGTCCTCCCTCGGCGCCTTTTCTCTCCCTGGGGGTTAACAGCCATGAGCCAAATATTTTTCCTCTGTAACCTGGGTGGTTACGAGCATCTCAATGTCAGACACCAGCTCTGGGCGTCTGCTGGGACACTGTAGAGTGTTATGAGGAGCCACCTCCTTACGGTTGTGTCCCCCCTTCCCCGGTGTCACTGTCCCTGCTCCAGCAAGGCTCTGCCTGCGGGCTGGCCGGGCTGACATCCCCCCACGTGGGGCTGGGAGGGGAGAGACCTGCCGCAGTTTGGGGCACACGTGGCTGAAGGAAAGCACTGGGTTGTTTAGAGCCTCAGGGACTCGCTCCAGGCTTGTGGCAGCTCTTTTTTGGGGTCTCAGAGGAGGTGTGAGCAGCGCAGGGACCCCGTAACCCCTCTGAGCTGGGGTTTGTTGCTTGTAACCCCCACCCCGTGTAGAGGGAGGTCGCTGCTTTTCCCCTCTGTCTGAATCTCCCCAAATTCCTCGCGTGCTCTGCGGACGCGGGCTGCCTTGGTGTGCGTGCAGGAGGGCTGCGCAGGCCTGACGCATGTTCTCCCGTCCTCGCAGGGCATGAAGGTCTCCTGCACCCACTTCCAGTGCGCTGCCGGGGCCTTCACCTACCTGCGGGATCACTTCCCTCACTCCTACAGCGTGGACATGAGCCACCAGATCCTCAACCTCAACATCAACCTCATGCTGGTAGGAACTGGCTTCTGCCTCCGCTGGGGCACTGGTTACACTGGAACGGCTCCTTGCACACCTCGGGGTGGCTGCTCCTCGATCAGGGGAGCGGGGTTCGCAGGGTTGGGTGCTCCCCACCGAGTCCCAGTGCTTGGAACTGGGTGGGATGGGACCCCAGTGCCCCATGGAGGCTGCTGGCTGAGGTCCGGGCCAGACAAGCTCCCTCCTGCGGGAGGGAAGGAGATTTTGGGGAAGAGGGAAGGCTCTGTGCCGCTCTGCTTGTCCTGGGCTGTTGGAGCGTCCCTTGGGGCTGGTGTTTACCGTGCTCCGTGTCCCCTCAAGAAAGGGGGTCCTGGCAGGGGTCAGGGCCTGGAGCCAGCTGGGGTACAGGGGGTTTTTGCCAAGGTGTGGGGGAAACCGAATATTCCCCTTGTGTCTTCGGCAGGGCCAAGCGCAGGAGTGTCTCCTGGAGAAGTCGATGCTGGACAACAGGAAGAGTTTCCTCGTGGCGCGGATCAGCGCCCAGGTGAGCTCCCGGGGAACCTCTGCTCGGCTGAACTCTGGCCGCTCCCGCTGCATGGAACCACGTGTGGGGTTGGGAGCTCGGGGAGGGTACCCCAACCCTGCACAGCAGAGCTGTGGGGACCTGCCACCACCTCGGGCTGTGAGCCGTGTCCTGGGGCATCCCCAGCAGTGTGGGCAGCAGGGTGAGGGAGGGGATTGTCCCCCTCTGCTCCGCTCTGCTGAGACCCCCCCTGGGGTGCTGCCCCCAGCTCTGGGGTCCTGAGCACAGGACAGACACGGAGCTGCTGGAGCGGGGCCAGAGGAGCCCCGGAGATGGTCCGAGGCTGGAGCAGCTCCCGTGCGAGGAGGACAGGCTGAGAGAGTTGGGGGTGTGCAGCCTGGAGAAGAGAAGGCTCCGGGGAGACCTTCCAGCACCTTCCAGTGCTGAAAGGGGGCTACAGGAGAGATGGGGGGGCTCTGGGTCAGGAGGGAGGGACAGGACGAAGGGGAATGGTTTGAAGCTGGAAGAGGGGAGATTGAGATGAGATCTGGGGAAGAAATTCTTGGCTGTGCGGGTGGTGAGGCAGTGGCCCAGGTTTCCGAACCCCCGTCCCTCTCTCCGTAGGTGGTGGATTACTACAAGGAGGCGTGCCGGGCGCTGGAGAACTCGGAGACGGCCTCGCTGCTGGGAAAGATCCAGAAGGACTGGAAGAAGCTGGTTCAGATGAAAATCTATTATTTTGCTGCTGTGGCTCATGTAAGCGGGGAGAACAACTGGGGGGCTGTGGGGGGACCTGCCCTTTGCTCCCCCCGCAGCGAGGGCTGCTCCTGCCTGCCGAGGAGCCGTGCTCACCAAAACCTGACCAACCGACGGCTCTGGCTGGTCTGTGGGGTTTTCTTGCCCGTTTCAAAGCTCTCCCTGGAGTTAGTGGAGCTCTGACACCCCTGTTGTGTGATTTTGATTTTTTTTTTTTTTTTTTTTAATTTTTAAAATTTTTTTTCTCAGTCTTTTTTTCTTTTTTCAGCTGCACATGGGAAAACAGGCCGAGGAGCAGCAGAAGTTTGGGGAGCGGGTAAGCGGAGCCGTGTCGGCCCATCTGTCCAGGTTCTGGATCTCGGTCCTGCGCTGGGGGGGTTGATTCCTGGAAGAGATTGTTCACGCTGGTTTCTCTGGGTCTCTCTGCAGGTCATCTACTTCCAGAGCGCGCTGGATAAACTCAACGAAGCCATCAAGCTGGCCAAGGTGTGTTCCCGCTCTGTCTGGTGGCAGGAATTGGGTTTTTAAAGTTACTGTGCTGGGCCCTGGTGCGCTGCCAGGCTTGGAAGATGAGAACTGGTGTCAGTTTTAAACTTCAAGTTTTAAAACGTTCTTTGCTCTTGACTGGGTTGGCAAACCTGTGCTGCCTTCCCAGAGCATCGATTTCTTTCCCTTTGGGACATCCAGCCAAGCCCAGGGCTCGGGTATCTCCTGGCCACTTGGTCCACCAGGGCTTTAGCGGGGTTTGGTTTGGTTTGAACAATTCAGGAGCTCGTGCGCAGCTCCGGCAGCGCCGTGGGTCTGCACCAGAGCCCCCGCGGTTGGTGCTGCGGTGCTGGGGAAACCGAGGCCGGCCCTGTGGTGGGGTCTGTGTGCGGAACTGGGACCTGGAGGGTTTGGGACTGCCTCTGGGCATCCTGGTTCCTTCATAGGGCACAAGGAGCGGTGGCTGGAGAGGCTGCTGGTGGCTCTGGGCACACTCGGCCTGTGGCCATGGGGCTGCGATCGGCCGCTGGGCCAGTGATCCTCGTCCCTGCCTGCGCTGACATGCTCTCGTTTCTGCAGGGCCAGCCAGAAACCGTCCAGGAAGCCCTGAGATTCACCATGGACGTGATTGGTGGCAAGTGAGTCCGCGCACAGGGCAACCCTGGATGTGACCGTCCCTCCCTGTGGGTCAGACGTGCCTGGTGGCCAGAGCAGCCCGGGGAGCGTCCCCGGTGTCCCCTGACACACAGATCCAGGCACCTGGATGCTCTGGGGAAGTGTGGCCACCATGGAAGTTGCTTTGTGCTCTCCCTGGAGCAAATCCGAGAGACCTGGGACTGGGATCCTGCTGGGAGCGAGCTCAGGGAGCTGGGAACGCCGTCCGCTCCTCCCCTTCGCAGCGTCACCTTTTTTTCTAGGTACAATTCGGCCAAAAAGGACAATGACTTCATCTACCACGAAGCCGTGCCTGCGCTGGACACCCTGCAGTCCGTGAAAGGTGAGGACGGGCCGTGCCCTCTCCTGCCAGCTCCTCATGGGACAGGGAGGGGACACAGTGACACAAGGAGGACCCAGGGGGTCTCTGGGGACCAGCAGGGCGTCACGCCGTGATCCCCTGCTCTCCGGGGACCTGCCAGGAATGAAGCTGTTGAGCGGGAGGATTTTTTTGGGAATAATCCATTCCCTGCGGAGGTTTGGGACAGGCGTGTCACGTGTTTGTCCCCCAGGTGCCCCGCTGGTGAAAGCTCTTCCCGTCAACCCCACGGATCCCGCTGTCACCGGCCCCGACATCTTCGCCAAGCTGGTGCCGATGGCCGCGCACGAGGCCTCGTCCCTGTACAGGTGTGTCCCTGGGCACGGCTCTGTCCGGGCTGGTCACAGAGCTCAGGGTGACAATCTCCAGCACCCAGCTCAGCAGGGAGCCGGGGCAGCTTCTCTGCGGGCTCAGGGCAGCTGGAGGGGACCAAACAGGGTGGATTTAGGTGAGATATTCGGAAGAAATTCTTGCCTGTGAGGGTGGTGAGGCGGACAAGGCTCTGGCTGATTCCCGCAGGGCACGGAGTGGTTCACGGTGGAGGTTTCCCTGCTCCTGTCACAGTGCTAAAGGATTTAAAAATTTTTTTTCTGCTCTGTGGCAGCGAGGAGAAGGCCAAACTGCTGAGAGACGTGATGGCGAAGATCGAAGCCAAGAACGAAGTGCTGGAGTACGTCTGAGCCGCACGTGAACGGGGCCCTGGGCAATTCCTCCCTGCTGGGGACACCGGCGGTGCTCTGGGCTCCCCACGGCCTGGCACAGGGCTGTCCCCATTGTCCCCTCCCTGTTTTTTCCACCCTGGCACCGATGGGAACACAGACATCTCTGATCTGTCAAGTCCCAGTTTGCCCAGCTCTGGGGCAGACCTTGTCCCCCTCGGTGGGTTCCAGTCCTGGTGACCGGTCCCCAAATTCCCCCTCTAGCCTTGCTGAGGCCATCGGGGACGATGCCGCCTTGTTGCGCCCCGAGCTGGCCACCGTTTGGGGTTGGGGGGGACCCGCAGGGAGGTGGGGAGCCCTTCCCCTGGGCTGTGCCGCCGCTCAGGGGCTCGTTCTGTCGCTTGCAGCCAGTTCATGGACTCCATGCAGCTGGACCCCGAGACCGTGGACAACCTGGACATGTACAGCCACATCCCCCCCGTCCTGATGGAGAAATGCGCCGCGCTCAGCGTGCGCCCCGACACCGTCAAGAACCTCGTCCAGTCCATGCAGGGTAAGGACACGGGGATGGACCGGGGGGACTGGGACAAATAAATTCAGCGTTAACCCTAATGAAGATAATTCAGGTGAGGACGCTGGAAGTTCAAACTGTGGGTGATTTTGCTTGGTTTTGTGGCGGAAAGGGTAAAAAGTACGTTCAGAATACGACGTAGGGTTCCCCTAAAACCCACCCACAGCCCAGGTTTTGAATCCCGCAAGAACTCTTGGTGCAAAACGTTCGGTTTGGTTTCATTTTGGGATGAGCAAAATCCTGTGTTTTTTCTCTCTTTCCCTTGGAAACACTTTTTGAATTCTTTTTACTGAATCTTCTTTAGAAAAATCAGCTTGGGGGGTGGTCCGTGCCTTCTCTGGTCCCCCCCAGCCGGGTTTATTCCTCGGGCTGCTGTCAATGCCTGGGAGCAGGTGGGATCGCTCGCAGCCGGTGGTGGCTCAGCCCTTTCCCAGCCCAAATTTCCCGATTCCCCTCCGTGTCTCTCCCCTCCAGTGCTCTCCGGGGTCTTCACGGACGTTGAGGCTTCCCTGAAGGAGATCCGAGACCTCCTGGAGGAGGACGAAGCTCAGGAGCGGAAGCTGCAGGAGCTGCTGGGGAAGGTCCCGTCGCCCCAGGGGTCCCCCCCGCTGCCACCGCCGCCGTCCCCGGGGCTGGCCGAGGTGAGCAAGGAGTGCTCCAAGTACCTGGAGCTGCACGAGAAGGCCAGCTTCACCAACACCGAGCTGCACAAAGCCATGAACCTCCACATCGGAAACCTCCGCCTGCTCAGCGGCCCGCTCGAACAGGTCCGCGCCGCGCTGCCCTCGCCCACCCTGACCGAAGGTGAGCGGAGCTGCGCCCTGGGGAGGGGCTGGGTGAGCTCACAGCACCCCCAAATGCACCCCGGGATGGGGGGGAGGCAGGTCTGCTCCCCCCTCCTGCCTCTCCGGGGCTCCCCTCGGGTCACCCGGTGCCTCGGTTTGCGCTGCATTGCCGTCGGCCGGCTGCGTGGTCTGTTAGCCGGGGTGGGGGCTTGTCCCCTTGAAAAACACGCTGAGCGGGGGACAGAGGGGACAGAGACGTGGTTTCTGTCCTGGGAAATGCGCGGCTTTACTGCTGGGGGTGCCAGGACAGCCTGGGGGGGGGCTGCGCCGGGCTTGGGGGGGTCCAGCAGAGCCGCTCAGCCCCCTCTGTCCCCCCCCAGATGACAAGCAGGTCCTGCAGAACCTGAAGCGGATCCTGGGCAAGGTGCAGGAGATGAGGGACCAGCGCGCGTCCCTGGAGCAGCAGCTGCGTGAGATGATCCAGAAGGACGATATCACCACCTCGCTGGTCACCACCGACCGCTCCGAGATGAAGGTGGGTGCCAGCCGCCGCCTTGGGGGACCCCCTTTGCCTTCTGCCCCCTCCCAGCCTACCCCGACCCCCCCAGCTGCCTGCAGCCCCTCAGACCCCACCCCGATCTCTCGACAGAAACTCTTTGAGGAGCAGCTGAAGAAGTACGACCAGATCAAAGTCTACCTGGAGCAGAACCTGGCAGCCCAGGAGAACGTCCTGAAGGCGCTGACGGACGCCAACGTGAAATACGCGGCCGTGCGCAAGGCCCTGGCCGAGGTGG
>WKFP01012702.1:34385-46226 GCA_011057875.1 Pterocles orientalis | reverse complement strand
CCCGGGCACGGCATCCCGAGAGCCGCTGGGCTCCTGACCCGGGCACGGCATCCCGAGAGCCGCTGGGCTCCTGTCCCGGGCACGGCATCCCGAGAGCCGCTGGGCTCCTGCCCCGGGCACAGCATCCCGAGAGCCGCTGGGCTCCTGCCCCGGGCACAGCATCCCGAGAGCCGCTGGGCTCCTCCTGACCCGGGCACAGCATCCCGAGAGCCGCTGGGCTCCTGCCCCGGGCACAGCATCCCGAGAGCCGCTGGGCTCCTCCTGACCCGGGCACGGCATCCCGAGAGCCGCTGGGCTCTGGCCCGACCGAGCTTGGAGACGGATGAAAATGAGAGAGCATCTTCCAGAAATCTGAGAAAAAGAATAAACCAGGGTCCTGAGGCCTGGCAGATGAAACGAGAAAGAATAGCATCACAGAATTGGGGGGATTATTTCAGCCAGCTGAGAGAATTGAGACCCCGATCCACTCCTCCCTCAGCCCCTCTGGGACCAAAGCCCCGCAGGGCGATGCTGCGGTGCCCAGGGGGGCTCGGGGGCAGCTGGGGCAGGCTCCCACCCATCCCCTTCGTGGAGCTGGCGGTGGGAAGGGTTGGAGGAGGAAGAGGAGAGATTTCTGGAGGGTTGCTAAGCAGGAACGCCTCCCCCAGCCCAGGGATCCTCCGGGATGCAGGCAGTGGGTGCTGTGGGTGCGGGGGGAGCAGCACATCCCCCCTCTTCTCATCCCCCTTTTCTGGCACGCCAGGATTCCTCCAGAGAGCAGTCCCTGCAGCCCACACCATGAGAAGGGTTTTGTTAGAAAAAATCCCCTTTGAGTTTCGTCGAAAGCTTTTGGAAAATCCACGTGCCGGGAGCAACCTCACCTGCCCGCTGCGGGATGCTTTCCAGGACCTCTGAATGGATCTGTGACTCACAGCTTCGCTTCATGAAAGCCGGGCTGGCTCTTCCCTGACATGTCAGATGCAACTGCAGAGCGTGTGTCCCCTCTGCGCTGGTGTGTCCATGCTGTGCCAGGGTGCCTGCTCTGTGCCGGTGCGTCCCCTCCGTGCCGCTGTGTCCATCCCGTGCCAGTGTGCCTGCTCCATGCCGGTGCGTCCCCTCCGTGCTGCTCTGTCCATCCCGTGCCAGTGCGTCCCCTCTGTGCCGGTGCGTCCCCTCCGTGCTGCTGTGTCCGTCCCGTTCCAGTCCATCCTGTGCCAGTGCGTCCCCTCTGTGCCGCTGTGTCCATCCCATGCCATTGCATCCCCTCCGTGCTGCTCTGTCCGTCCCGTTCCAGTGCGTCCCCTCCGTGCTGCTGTGTTCGTCCCGTTCCGGTGCATCCCCTCCGTGCTGCTGTGTCCGTCCCGTTCCGGTGCGTCCCCTCCGTGCCACGCTCCCTGCTCCTGCAGCAGGTGCACGAGTCGCTCACCCCGTTCTGCAGCACCTGGGCCACGCTCAGCTCCATCCCTCACGAGCATTTTTTCAGTCGTGTCTCTGTTCTCGCTCACGGCAGCCAACAGAACCGGCTGCTGCCGACGAGACCCCGCAGCCCGAGGGTCCCCATCCCGACCCCTCCGCAGGCGCTGGACGGTGCCGCCACCCCCCAGCCCGTCCCGCAGGGGGGACCCTGGTCCCTGTGTCCTCTCCCTTCGACTCTCCCGAGAACTCTCCGGGAGCGTGTGGCAGCTCCCCGCCCAGCACCAGGCGCAGTGGGTTCGCTCCCCCAACGCTCCGCGGTGCCGCGCGCCGAGGGCTCCCCGCCTGCCGACGACAGCGAGCTGGCCAGTGTCCCCCAGCACCTCCAGCGGCAGGAACACCCGTGTCATCGCCCCCGAGGGGGGAACCACTGGGATGGTTTCTGTGTCCGAAACAACCGTCCCGGGGACTTTTCTCCGTCTCCTGCTCTCTGCTTTTCTCCGGATCTTTGCGCACCAGCAGAGCACTGGAAGCGAACGCTGCCCAAAGCTGGATGAAAAACGGAACCTGGGAGGAGGAACCCGCGCAGCCGCATCCATCCCCCAGCCCCTCGCGGTGCCCTCGGCTGGCGCCGGGCTGCTGGGGTCGGGGTCCGGAGGGAGCCCCGGGGTGATGCTCTGAACCGGGGGGTGCTGGTACCACCTGCGTGGTAACGGGTTTGTGGTCAGTCTGGAGAAATCGGGGACGAGCCCAGCCCAGGAGGCGTTCACGTCGTGCTTCCAAAGGGTTCCCCTCCTCCAAGAGGGGAAAGGCGAGTCTCTGAAAAGGGAAAATCAGACGGAGAAAGAGGGATAAACGCAGACCCCGAGCTGGATTTCCGGGATGACCAAGAAGAAGGGACAGATTTGAAAACCCCTCTCGAGGGGACTGGTGTCAGCAGCGTGGTTCCAGGGTGTCCCGTGTGACGGGCGGGTCCCAGGCGATGTCCCCCCCTGCCCATCCGGGGACGGGCTCCGCGAGAGCCGTGCCGCTGAGCTCGCAGACACCTCCTGCCCCAGACGCGGCGGCACATCGGACCCGTCTTCTTCCAGCCTCGCGCCATCGCTTCCCCCATTGAATTTAAACGGCCAAGACACACCCATGGGCTCTGTCCGGAGCACGGCACCAGCCGGGTGCCACTTGTCCCCGAACAGCAGCTGCCCTGCACCTGGTGCCAGCGTCACCATCTCCACGGCGTTACGGGACACCCGGCTCCAGGGCACGGCAGGGTCCTGCTCCCCGCTTCCCTGGCTGGAAAACCTCACCAGTGACCTCTGCGGTGACACCAGTGACTCCCTTCGAGGCACTGGTGATGTTTGGGCAAAGCAGGAGCTCCCGCGGGCACGGGGAGGCAGAGCTGGGCAGCAGCATCCGGGCTGGTGACGCCCTCGGCGGCGATGTGCCGGAGATGCCGAAATCCCAGCGGCACCAACACCCCAGCGGCTCTCACCAGTGCCACCGCTGAACCGTGCTGGTGTCGGACAGGGAGCTCGGCACACCGGCTGGCAGCGCAGGTGATCACAGGAGCTCGAGCTGGTTCTCGTAAACATTTCAAACCGATTTTAAACTCTTCAGTCGGACGTGAGTCGCCCGCGGCTGCTGCTGAACTCACCGCGGCCCCTCTCCCACCTTCTCCATCCTGCCTCGGAGGAGATAACGGCTCTGCGGACAGACACCAACCCCAGAAATAAACCAGTAAAGCCGTTTATTATAGGAGAGTGGAAAGGCAGCGCTGGGAAGAGCTGCCACGGGCCGTTTCCCTGCCCCAGCTCCGCTGTCTGCCCGGGCTCCTGGGGGCACTCCACCGGCCCTTACACACGGCCAGCGGCCGGGATCCGGCGGCTCTTCTCCGGTGCTCAGTTCTCCTTAGAAAACGATCAGACTTTGTGTTCCCTTGCTGGAGCTCCCGCAGACAGTTCCTTTCCCCCAGGTCATCCCCCCTCGTCTCACCGCTTTTCCCCAGTTTCCACACACACAGCCGTCGCGTCCCTCTCCTTCCGCGGCTGAAACGACCCCGAGCTCCCGAGCGGCTCTCACGAGCCCGCAGCTGGTGGCCTCTGGCCGGTCCGGCCGGTCTCGTAGGGACTCCCCGTGTCCAGCCCCGGCAGAGCGGGACCCCCGGACCCCCGCCCCACCCGCGGTGCCGTGGGGCAGGACCAGCGCCGGTTCACCGCAGCGCTGCCGGAGCTGGAAAATCAGAGCCTGGGAGTTCCTGCAACGGGAGAGGAGAGGAGCCCACGTCCGCGCAGGCAGACAGATGGAGCTGGGACTTGTCGCAGAGAAGGAAGAAAAAAAATCCTGAGAGAAAGAAAAAAATCCCGAGAGAACTTCAACGTGCGGAGCGGCCGCGTCGCACGACTCGGGAACGGGGGAGGCAGGGTGGGAGCTGGCGGGGGACGAGCCCGGGGCTTTCTGCAGCAAAAACGCGCCGGGGGGCGGCCGGTCGGGCGCTGCTGGGGACAGTGGCCACGGGGAACGGGAACCGGGGTCTAGGGTGACACCGCGCTCGGAACCCCGACCTCCCCGGCCCCGAGGCGCTCCCCGTCTGCAGCGCTTCATCTGATGCTGCCGTTTGCAAGCGCCTCAAACCTGTGCTGCTGCCAAGAGGAGCGATGCCGCCGCCTCCTCCTTCTCCTCCTCCTTATCCTCCTCTTCCTCCTCCTTATCCTCCTCCTCCTCCCACCGCTCCCACCCCCAGACCAGCCGCCCCAGTGCCGCGGAGGGCTGGGAGCCGCCCCGGCAGAGGGAAAGGGTCGATGTCACCTTGGCCAGCGCTGGACCTGGTCACTGCGGGGGGCTGGAGCCAGCCCCACCCCTGGGGCCATGGCCACGGACCTACTGGGACCCCGGCTGGTGCCGCAGCCGGTGTGGGGCAGTGGAGGGTCCCCGCGGCCCCAGAGCCCCCCCGGTGCTTCATCTCTGCGGGGGTGTCTCTGTCCGGGAGAGCTGCCGTGTGCCGGGCACGGCTGGGGGACACCTCTCGCCTCCCCAGGAACCCAAGGGTGAGCCGGACCCTCGGCCCCTCCCCACGGCCACAGCCCCAGAAGGGTTTGGGTGGGAAGGGACCTTAGAGCCCCCCAGTGCCACCCCCTGCCATGGGCAGGGACCCCTCCCACTAGCCCAGGTTGCCCAAAGCCTCATCCAGCCTGGCCTTGAACCCCTCCAGGGATGGGGCATCCACAGCTTCTCTGGGCAACCTGGGCCACTGCCTCACCCCCCGCACAGGGAAACATTTCTTCCCCAGATCTCATCTCCATCTCCCCTCTTCCAGCCCAAACCCCTTCCCCTCGTCCTGTCCCTGCACCCCCTGACCCAGAGCCTCCCCAGCTCTCCTGTAGCCCCCGTTCAGCACTGGAAGGTGCTGGAAGGTCTCCCCGGAGCCTTCTCTTCTCCAGGCTGCACACCCCCAACTCTCTCAGCCTGTCCTCGCACGGGAGCTGCTCCAGCCTCGGACCATCTCCGGGGCTCCTCCGGCCCCGCTCCAGCAGCTCCGGGTCTGTCCTGTGCTCAGGACCTGAGCTGGATGCGGCTCTCTCCCTCTGCTTTGTCCCATCCCGGATCTGCGCACAGGACGGCTGCCGGGCAGCGAGCAAATTGCAAACCCAAAGCCCTGCGCTGCCGCCCTGCCCTGCCCCAAGCCTGGCCGGAGACACGAGCAGCGTGACAGCGAGCGGGTTCAGCCCCTTGGCCACCTCCACCGGTGTCCGGACAAAGGGCACCAACCGCTGCAGGAGCCGGTGACGGAGCCGAGCGCCCAGCCTGGCACCGGGGGGACGGGCTGATCCCCAGGGGGTACGGGGACCCCCGGGCAGGGCAGGTCGGGGTGGTCTCGCCTCCGTATCTCGCAGGAGCTGCAGCGCTCGAAAACGGGGCATCGCTTTATATCAACGATATTTCAGAAGAATATTGAAAAATGAGAGAGATTCTGCCAGGACCCACGCAGAAGGAGGTGCGGGCTGGAGCGAGCGCCTCGCAGCAGCAGATTTAAAGAGCACAATCTGTTCAGCTTATCCAAAAGAAGATTGAGGGGTGACTTGATTGCACTGCAGAAGCACTTGCACAGGGAAATATTAAACAGCTCTTTATTCGAGCCAGGAAAGATAAAAAAAGACTCAATCTCTGGAAGCTGAAGCCAGACAAATCCACACTGAAAATTAGACACGAAACTTTGTCGGTGAGGCGCTGGATAAAACGCGTTCGGGCTGAGCAGTCGTAATCGCTCAGACGGTTCTGTTCAGACACGGCTCATTTCCTGCGTTCTGGAAGGCAGCAATCCCGGTTCTGCTTCCCACACCGTCTATGGAGATTTTAAACCTGAGGTTTCTTCATCCAGCCCTCGTGCATCCCCGCGATCCTCTCCTCCCTCTCTGCAGCTGCCCCGGAGCCGTGCTCTGCCTCAGCTCCAGAGCTCCATCCTTCCCTGGTCCTCAGGCAGACCCGTCCTTGCAGAAATCCTTCATTTTATCCTCCCTGATGCGTGCACCAAGCCCGAAGGATTTATTCCCACCTCCCAGGTCCCAGAGGCTCATCTGAGTCCCGTGTGCCGGGGCGTGACTCTGTCCATCGCTCTCCTCTCCCCACGTCCACGATTCCCGCAGCTCCTGCCCGATGCTCGCCCCTCTCCCCGGGTGACCCCTGCCCGCAGGTGGCTCTGTCCCGTCCCGCCGGCTCCGGCTGCCTGAAAACCTTCTGCTAAAAAATGCTGCAGACTCCCCAAGGGAAGGGCTTCGCTTTTGAAATGGAACCACCAAGACCATGGGATTTTTCAATCAGTATTTGTTATTCTCTGTTTCTCTTCAGACTGTGTTTACGCTTTGTGTCACGTTGTGTGTCCGGCCCCAGTGCCCTCGGGAGATGGGAGCTGTGGGACAGCTCTCCAGCCCCGAGACGGGAGCTGTGGGACAGCTCTCCAGCCCCGAGATGGGAGCTGTGGGACGGCTCTCCAGCCCCGAGATGGGAGCTGTGGGACGGCTCTCCAGCCCCGAGACGGGAGCTGTGGGACAGCTCTCCAGCCCCGAGATGGGAGCTGTGGGACAGCTCTCCAGCCCCGAGACGGGAGCTGCGGGACAGCTCTCCAGCCCCGAGACGGGAGCTGTGGGACAGCTCTCCAGCCCCGAGATGGGAGCTGCGGGACAGCTCTCCAGCTCTCGGGAGATGGGAGCTGTGGGATTCTTTCGTGTATTTTTTCTTGTTTTCCCCAGCAGGTGCTCACACCTTTGCCTTTTCTTCAGGGATTCATTCAGCTCAGAATAACGTGGGTCCTCAGTGACCCAGGGAAGGGGCAGCTCTTCCCCCCCAGCCTCTTGCCTCTGCCCCTGCTCGGTGCCGTGGGGGACAGCAGCGCACCCCCCACCCCACGGCACCTGGGGGCAGGGGTCCCAGCAGCCCGTGTGCCCCGGGTGGATCGAGCAGCACGACCGGCTCCCCAGCTGCCTCTGCACCCATGGGTGCTGCCCACCCCTGCCACCAGGACCCCCACCTTGTCTGGTGCTGCCCACCTCTGGCACCTGGCACCGGGGACCCCCTGGGCCCTTCCCCGCGAGGGACGGAGCTGTGCCACGGGGCTGCCGAGTGCAGGGGCAGCAGACCCCTCCCCGGTGTTGGGACGGGGCTTCCACCGCCTGGTTCCCTGCGGCAAACGCAGAATCCACCCTCGCCTCGAGACACTGCGGCTCAGCACCCCCAGCTCCCCGCGCTCCAGCCCTGTTTCCCGGCCCGACTGCTCTCCCTGCAGCACGTCTCCGCCTCTCTGACGGGGGCTGACACCTCTCGCGGTTCGTGGGAGCTCCTGAAGAGCAGCTCCATCTGCAGAGGCGTGCGTCGCGCCCGCGCCTCCACTCCCACCCGCGCTGAGCTCTGCCGAAGGCGCTGACGACGCCGAGCTGAAGGGGCTCCTCGGTCCCGCCGGGATCTGCAGCGTCTGCCCGGTGCCCCCGCCACCTCGCTGCTCCGGGAGAGCAGCACGCGGCACCGACCGGGAACTGGGAAAGACGCAGACGCCCGTGAGGGATGCTCTGGTGTAAAACAACTGAATCCGCAACTTTCCGCTCTGCGGTGCCGATGCCGAGGCAAGCTACGTCAGGGGACTGCGTCTCTGCTCTGCGGGAGAGCCGGCCTCCCCACGGGCTCCCAGGAGCGGCGGCGGGGCCGGAACGCCGGCAGCAGCCTATTTTTAAATTCTGCTGTGCAGGCGAGAGCTCCGCTCCAGCAGCCCCACTCTTCAGCTCCCTCGGTGCTGCTTGCAGGTCGTGAAGGATTTCGCTCTCTGCGATCGCAGGACGAGTTCTGCTCCTGAGTTCCGCAAGACAGCTGCACACAGAAAATAAATGTTATGTTTGCAGTGCCTCCTGCCAACGCTCCTGTCACAATTACACCGCCCGGGGCCCTGAGCGCCCGTATCAGACACCTCATCGCTCTGCTCTGCTGCAGCCCAGCGACGAGCTGAACGCAGCCACAAGGAATGCAGATCGGGACGGAGGAGGCAGCCGAGAGAAGTACCCCGCAGGCCCCACACCCTGATTTGGGGACGCCCAGCCTGTCCCCAGCCCCACGGACCAGCCGGTCCCTCCCACCGGGGGCAGCTTGGACACAGGAGCCCGAGGGGAAAGTAGGGAATTCCCGGGAGCCGCCCAGCCCCCTGGAATTACCTCGGCAGGAAGGACGCTGCAGCTCACACACCGCTGCCTGAGCGGATTCCTCCCGGTGTGACCACAGGAAACATCTGGTGCCATCGCGCGACGGATCCCTGGGGGTGACGCCCTGGGGAAGGGGGACATGGTCACCCCAAAATCCCCCGTCAGCTGCGCTCCCTTCTGGGCACTGCAGGTCGGCTCCTTCCACGAGCCTCCCCTCTCTCATTTTGACGGCACGAGCCTTTTCATCTGGAAACACGGAAATTTTGATCAAACCATTTTTGGCCACTGTCACCGTTATCGGCGTGCTTCCCAGGAGCACGGAAAAGCCGAGTCTCCAGCGTTACGGTTCCACACCAGACACAAGCTCAGCCAAGAGGTTTTTGGGATAAATTACGTGGAATGTCTTCGAGTTGCAAAACCAAGCTGGAGACAAAAACTACTCCACACTGATTTTTTCATCTATCTTTCAAACTCTCCATCTCCGTTAAGCCTGCAGGTCGGTTTAAACACATCCGGGGAATCACAGATCCCCCAAAGGATCACTGCAACTCGGTCAGGTTTAGCCAGAAGCTTCTCCCGCTCCCCCATTATCCCGGCGCTGCACGACCCGCTCGCTCCCTGCCAGCAGCCTCGCCCGGCCCGGAGCTCGGCTCTCCCAGTGACAGGCTCTGCCGGGGAACTCGCTGTCCTTCGCCGACTGCCCACCTTGCTGCAGAACCACAGAATCCTTTACAATCAGGGGATCACCGAGGTTGGAAAAGACCCTCTCCTCTTTTAGTTTAGAACTATTACCCCTTGTGCTATTGCAACAGACCCTGATAATAAGTCCCTCCCCATCTCTCTTGCAGCCCCCTTTCAGCACTGGAAGGTGCTGGAAGGTCTCCCCGGAGCCTTCTCTTCTCCAGGCTGCACACCCCCAACTCTCTCAGCCTGTCCTCGCACGGGAGCTGCTCCAGCCTCGGACCATCTCCGGGGCTCCTCCAGACCTGCCCCAACAGGTTTCCAAGGACATCCCACAAACTGGGAGAGGGGATCTGGGGGGGTGGTGGGCAGCGGCTCAGCAGGAGCCAGCAGTGTGCCCTGGCACCAAGAGGGCAAACCCCGCCCTGGGGGACATCACACACGGCAGAGCCAGCCGGTCGATAGAGGGGATGGTCACGCTGGATTCAGCGCTGGCACGACCTCACCTGGAGCACTGCATGCAGTCCTTCAAGAAGGACGTGAAGGTCCTCGAACGTGTCCAGAGGAGAGCAACACAGCTGGTGACAGGGCTGGAAGCGTGTCCTGTGAGGAGCAGCTGAGGACTGTGGGTCTGTCTAGTTTGGAGAAGGCTGAGGGGCATCTGCATTGCTCTCCGCAGCTTCCTGAGAAGGGGATATGGAGAGGAAGGTGCTGAGCTCTTCTGCCTGGGCTCCAGGGACAGGACACCTGGGAACGGTTCAGCGCTGTGCCAGGGGAGGTCCAGACCGAACTTTAGGAAGCATTTATTGACCAAGAGGGTGGTCAAACCCTGGAACAGGCCTCCCAGAGATGGAGTTGATGCCCCAGGGCTGTTAAAGAGACGCATGGAGGCCCTGTAACAACACTGCTCAGCCCTGAACTATGCAGTTGGACCAGATGACTGCTGTAGGCCCCTTCCAACTGAAAATCTCCACTCAAGCCGAGTCTCCCACCGCCCTCAACAGCAACCCAGCCCTCCTAGGCCTCACCAAGCACCCCCACATTAATACCAACACCCGAACGCTCCCATCTTTCCCTTTAAAGCCCAGGCCCATCTGCCTCCACCCGCGCCGGTCCACCGCATCCCCCCACAACCCCATAATGGCAGCTGAGGCAGAGGAAAGACGACGGCGCAGGCGCAGTGCTGCGCGGGGCACGCCGGGAGTTGTAGTTCCGAGCAGGAGCGTTGGGCGTGCTGGGAGGCACGCCCAGCCCCACGGCGCGGAACTACAACTCCCGGCGTGCCCCGCGCGGGCTCTCTCCGCGCAAGCGCAGAGCGGAACTACACCTCCCAGCGTGCCTTGCGGCGAGGCGGAAGCGGCGCGATGGCGGCAGGTGAGGGGCCCGGGCAGGTTGCGGCTCCGGTCGCCTGCGGCCCGGCGGGCTGAACGGCCCCGCTCTATGCCCGTAGGTCGGTAACCGGTGCCGCTACCGCCTCCATGGCGCTAATCGAGGGCGTTGGCGATGAGGTGACCGTGCTCTTCGCGTTATTGTTGGTCGCCGTGGTGCTGGGGCTGGCCTGGGCCTCCACCCGCGCCCCCGAGCCCGCCCCGCCGCCCCGCGCCGCCTCCCCGCTGCCCGACGAGGCCCCGAGCGCTGCCCCCGCGACCCCCGTCGAGCACAAGGCTCCGGCACCGGCAACCGGATCGGCCCCCGATGGGGCGGGTGGGCTGGCGGCGGGGCTGCGGCCCCGGACAGTCCCCTCACCGGCGCAGGGCTCCGTCGGGGAGGGGGACAGCGGCCCCGCCGAGCCCACCATGGTGCTGCGGCTGAAGTTCCTCAACGACACGGAGCGCCTGGCCCGGGTGCGCCCCGGTGACACCGTCGGGGCCCTGAAGAGGTGAGGGGCAGGGCAGGCTCGTTCTCCCGTGCACCGATTGGGGCTGTCCTGGCTGGGAGAGGCACTGGGGGCGGCCCCCAGCCCCACAGGTGGCTCCCGCCCTCCCCGGAGCCGCTGCTGTTGACCCTGCGTGAGTGGCGTGTGCCCGCGGTGCCCGTGCCCAGCCCTGGCGGGGCGGTCGGGTGGCACGTCCTCGCAGACTCTGTCCCTTCTGGTGACGCCCAGGGCAGCGGGTGATGAAGGACAGGCACCGGGGTGTGGGCAGGGCGGGGGCACTAGCAGCCTGCTCCCAGGGAGGGTGGGTGGAGGGGACGGTGTCCTGGCAGGAGCCTGACCTCTCCCTCCTTGTCCCCCACTCCAGGGCCCATTTCCCCGGGCAGGAGCAGCAGGTCCGGCTCATCTACCAGGGGCAGCTGCTGCGCGACGACACCCAGAGCCTGTCCGCCCTGCACCTGGCCCCCAACAGCGTCCTGCACTGCCACATCTCCCCGCACAGCCCGGCCCCCGCGCCCGCCGGCCCCCGCGCCTCCGCTGACCCCGTGCACGCCGCCCTCAATGTGGGCAGCCTGATGCTGCCGCTCTTCGTGCTGATGCTGGCCGTGCTCTGGTACTTCCAGCTGCAGTACCGCCACGTCTTCACCGCCACCGCCACCACCTTCCTGGCCGGCCTCACCCTCCTCTTCAGCTTCATGGCCTTCACCATGTACCGCAGATAGCACGGCCCCGCGCCTCGCACGCGGCCCCCGTGGTCCCAGGGGGGTTCTGCCTGGGCCCCTGCACTGGGGGCCAGGCTTGGGACAGTGTCCCTCAGGGGTGCCAGGCCTGGCGGGTCGGAAGGAGCTGGGGGCCGGGCAGGAGACGGGCCACGTGCCCACACGCCCTGTCCCGTGGTGGCACTGCCACCGGGGCCGTGGCGAGAGCGATGCTGCGCTACCGCCGGGGGGGACAGGCGGGGGTCCGGGTGCCCCCAGCCCTGCGCAGAGCATCCACCCAGTCCCCCGCCCCTGGTGGCCGGCTGGTTCCCCATACGGGAGCTCCTGCGGCCCCTCCACGGTCCCGTCCGTGCCCTGCCCGGGCCGGTGTGTGCTCCCGGGGCTGCCTCCCGGGGGGGGGCGGGCAGGGCTGGTGCCGGGGGAGGCGGGCCCGGTGCTGGCGCGGGAGGGACGCGGTCCCCACCCCTCTGTGACGATTAAAGAGACTGTGAACGGTCGCGGT
>WKFP01012701.1:45564-108221 GCA_011057875.1 Pterocles orientalis | reverse complement strand
GAATGCGCAGAGTCGACTGCCTCGCCCTTGGAACCCTCTCAGGGGAACCTTCCCGCGCCTCCCCACCTACCTCCCCTTCAATGTCCAAGGCTGCAAACCTATTGCTCAGGGGGACCTGGGGACACGGGACAGGCAGAGGGGGGGTTTGCCCACGACGCCGAGCAGGGACCCTCTCCCAACCCTCCCCATCCCTCAGTTCCCCCTCCTCTGCCCAATAGGGCAGGGGGTCTGCCCCCAATTGTGGGGTATCTCCCTGGCGCCTTTCCCTCTGGCACACCAGGGAGTTACTCCACCAGTCGATCTCCCGCTCACAGTCCCTGATGGCCCTCAGTCTCTCCACCTCATCTTTCAGCTCAGCCACCATGGTGAGCAGATCTTCCACCGTTTTGCACCTCATGCAAGTGGAGTGTCCGCCACCCTCCCCCGGCAGCAGCAGGCTCTGGCACTCCCTGCAGCCAGAGACCTGTGCAGCCACAGTTCGGAACAGGCCCTCCGTTTGGGTCGCCACAGTCTTTCTGGGGCAAGCTCTCTGCCTGGTGGAGACCATGACAGAAACAGCGGTCACAGACTACAAACAGATACGTTGGACTCACGAGCGAGGAGGGCAGAACTCCTGTGCCCTGCCGCACAACCTCCCACACCCGCCGCAGCAGCACCTGGTCTCTAGTTCTTCCCTCTTCCTCAGAGGAACCCTGTCTGCTCGCTGGGCTCCTCGGGTCGCCTTGTGAGGCTTCTGCACCCGGCAAAACTTCAGCAACCCACTACCCGAGCCACAGGTGGTGTTCCTGACTTGCATAGCGTGCTGTCCGCCCTCCCGACGAAAATTTAAGGACTGGGGGAGGGGTGGTGACCGTGGTTGCCCTGGCAACTCCCGTGCCACGTCAGCCTCTCACAGGAGAGCTGTCAGCAAGAGTCGGGATATTGCGCTGCCTCGGGGTCTTCCTGTCGAAGGAATCTCCCAAAACACCTCCCTGTACCTCACGATCAGTCGATCTGGCAGAGCTGCGTCAGCTCTGAAGCAGCTGATCTTGGCGACTGAGTCTTTCACTTTCAGCCACGGGCTTTCAACCTGCTCATGGCTGTTCTTCAGAGACAGCTCTTCACATTCTATCCATTTCTTGATGTAGAGGGCAACTCCGCTGCTCCTCATCCCTTGCCCCTCACCTGTCTCTTCTGAGAAGCCTGTAGCCATCAATAGTCACACTCCAGTCATGGGATTCGTCCCACCAAGTTTCAGGGATCGCAACCAGGTTATAGCTTTCCAGCAGCACAGCAGCTTCCAGCTCCTCTTGTTTGTTGCCCAGGCTGCATGTGTTGGTGTAGAGGCACTTCAGCTGGGCTGCCAGCTGTGTTGCCTTTTTTGAGGAACACTTCTTTGTTCCTCTGAGGTATTTCCCCATTGTTTCCTTGTTGGCTTGTGCCACCTCAGCATCCCCCCATTTCAAGCGTGCTGCAGTGTGCTCAAAATTGTGGCAGTGACACAGAGCCATGTGTTAACAGACCTCACACATTTTTCTCTATCTATTTTTCTCTATCTAAGAGAAGATAGCTTTTGCTCCCAATTCCTTTACTAACTGTCCCAAGGCCTTGAAATCTCTTTTGTTTGCCCTAGGACTATGTGTTGCAGTTTCATCTCTACCCACATGGAAGAGCAGTATTGGGTAGTAGTCTGAGGGCCTCACCAAGCTAGGAAGTTTCCTAGCAATGTCTTTTACCCAGGCCCCAGGGAGGCAGCAGACCTCCCTGTGAAGAGGGTCTTGGGTGAAAATATGTGCTTTTATTACCAAATTGACTGAGTAATTAAAAGCAGGTTAATAATTCCCTTCAGGTTAGCTTACGGCTTTTTAGCTTTGGACAACTAAACTGAGTCAACACCGTGCTGTTTTTTGGGAGCAAGTCTTCTAGATCTACCCGCTGAGAAAATGTTGCTATCCTACACACACTGTTTTCTCACATCAGACCCAAGTCTCATTGTCCAAATGTAAGGTGGTCTGCCTACATGTGACAGCCTTCTCCTATTTGGCTTCTTACAAGTTTTGCCTTAACTTTTCTAGATGTTGCTACATCCTTTGTGTTCCCTTTCCCACCAGATTGCATTCTGTCAGCACTTAATTCTGTCATCTCTCACAATGCTGTCTGCTCCACAGTGGTGATTAATACAGAGAAGTTGGGAAGTCCTTGCAACCATTCCAGGTGTATTTCCATGGGCATTATCTTCTAATGACAGTTGGCATCGCTGCCATGTAATCAATGAGAGGTTTGTGCGGGGACACAGTCTTTCTGATAATCTGATTCACAAATTGGTGTTCTCCAGGAGTATCTGAGAAAAGACCTCAGACTCCTGAGTCATAAGCTAGGCAAATGACTGGAGATAATCTTGAGCTCAAGTCCTTGCCATGGCTCTGTGAAAATCCCTGCAGATTCTGCTTAAGCTGAGGATCAGCCTAGCATACCCTAGGGGATGCCCTTCTAATTCACCAGCTAGAGGAAGATTATGATCTTTGAAAGGTGAAGACATAATTCTGTTTTGCCTCTGAGCAAGGGAGATCTGTTTCCAGGATCCATTGAACTTGCTGGCATGAGACACCTGAGGTTTTTCTTCTCTTCAGGAAACTGAATACATGTGGCACCCCTTGGAAACACCAGTGATTTGAAGGGGCTTGTTGACTGTCAAAGTCAGAAAACTTAATTGTAACCAGAATAGTCTTTTGATATGTAAAGTATGCATGCCTCTGCTTCCTACCTACTCTACTTTTTCTGTACCATAACCTGTTGATAGGTTATTGCTGCCATCATCCCAAATCTCCCGTCCTATGACAGGAGATTTCAAGATTTGTCTGTAGACCAGTGTGCTTTTGACTTGAAGAGAAGATTGAGAGAACCAGAGATAGAAGGCATGCTCTGATCTGTATGCCCATGTACTGGCACAGCACAAGGAGTCATTACGCTGTCAGTGGGCACTGGTAAGGCTAAAAGAATACAGCTTTGTGTGCTCATAGTGCAAGGTTTTTCAATGTTTAAGCTTGTGTGTGGACTGCACATCTTGAGGTATTCCTGTTGCTGAGAGTTAGTTCTTTGTTTTACATGCTTAACATGCACCACTGAGAAACACAGCAAAGGCACAAAGTAACTGGTAATGCGAAATCCATAAGTGGTAATGAAAAAAGATGTCCAGTGAAATTGAAAGAATAGAAAGACCACTGACAAATGAATCAGAATAATTATCTTTCATAGGTATTGTCAAGGTTAGATTAATAAACAAAATTATCCACGTAGATGGCAGCATGTGCTGATTTATAGCACACAGTATTTTTAGTAAAATACTGTCCTTTATGCATAAGAATATTCCCACACATTAGCTGACATTATGTAAAGTATTGACTGATTACAGACAGATTATTTTAGAATGTAGTTTTTTGCATGTCTTTAAAGTTTCTGACAAGAACTGTCCTCGGTATCTGGATGCAGCGTTAGCTGTTGTGACAGTTCGAATGCAGAATAAGTCAGATGACCAAGACTTCAGCAGAGGCATTGTAAAGGTATGAGTAGATGCTATTTCTGTCCCAACACTCTGTAAGCAGCTAAACAGGCAAAGATGATAGGAATAATTACTCATTTTTGTAAGTGTAAAATAATAAGATATGTTGATGGAATGGTTCAGAGAGTCTCAAACAAAAGTGTCTTGAAGGTTCTCTTCCTCAAATTTTATATGAGTTAGAACCTAGAAAGTATTATAATTATGAATCTTTTCTTACCTCCAGGAAATTTGCTGCTAGTCTTAAAGGAACACACAGAAAATTAAGCCGTGTTTTCAAAATTATTTCTAAAATTAGATATATAAATATTTATCTAGGAGTCTGATGATTTGCCCTTATTTTCAGCAGTGCTAAATACAGTTCTCATTGAAGTCAGCTTTTAAATGGTACTCGTTCAGCTTTGCAGTTTTGCACTATGGTGTGAAATTGTTTCTGATCTGTTCTTCCTGACTAGAAATATAGCCTATGACCCCCATTAATACTAACATAGCTGGATTAAAATGTGACCTATCATTGTAAAACAGCCTTAGATGGTTCTTTGCTTAGAAGAATTCTCCCCTGAAAAGTACTGTGTTCATAGTAGCTTCTTTACTTTAGTCAGATATTAGTAGAAGTGCTGTGATTAATTTTACATGCTTGGTTTCAGATAAAAATTCAGTGAGATTGTCAAAATCTGCAGAGATCACCTGTCCTCTGGGTGGTATAATTTCTTGGAGTGCCTAATAACGTTAGAAGTAGATATGAGTAAATAATTACAGTTTCAATGCATCAGCAGACTACAAAGCAAGAGAAGATGTCACAGTTTCTGTAGGTGATGCATCACCAGAACTGCCTGAAATCCAGTGTCTTTCATGACTAAGACTAGTAGAGCTGACATGGTTTACCTCATTTCCAAAGGCTTTTTCAAAAGTTCTTTTCTAAGACCGTTTAAGGATATCAAGTAGCTACAGCAAGCACCTGCATGGGGGGAAAAAAAAAAAAAAGGAGTATAACAAATAGAGTAGAGGTAAATAGTCATCTCTTGCAATGGACAAATGGTGGTTAACAAGTGGTACTCTGATATATTTTGTATATATTTATGCACATATATGGTATATTTACATGTAATATTTTAATATGTATATATATGTATATATATTCTATATAAATAATCAGAAAATGGGCAGGAACAGTAAGGTAAGTGTGCTGATAATAACAAAAAAAAAAAAGCTGTTCAGGATAGCAAGGATGAAATCAAACTTGCACAAGGACCTTATGAGGTTGAGTAATTGCCTAATAAATTACTAAATTAAATTCAGTGTAGTTAAATGTAAAGTAAGGCACCTATGAAAAAAATTATTCTTAACCTCACATATAAAATGATGAGCTCTTAACTGACCATTACAACTCAGGAAATTGCTCTTGAGATTATGAAAATGTCAGCTCAGTAGCAGCCAGGAAAAACAAAGTCAGAAAGAGCAAAATGAAAATGTCATTATGTCACTGTATTAATCTTGTCCACACTTTTAGTGCTGTATTCAGGCTAGCCATCTCGTTTCACAATGGACATAGTAGAATTGAAAGAGTTGCAGAGAAAAGCTAGAAGGAAAGCTAAAGGTATGGAACAGTTTCCATTCAAGGAATAACTGAATTCAGATAGTGTTCTTCAATGTGGAAAAGGGACATTTTAGGTAGGATACAACAGATTTGCAAAATCACTGAGGGAATGGAAAGAATCAGGAGGAATCAGATTGTTCATTCACTCCAAGACAAGACCTAGTGACTGAGTCTAGTAGGAACCCATCTGAAAATGGAAAAGAACAAAAAAAGTATTAGAGATGTGAAACTCCTTAGCAGAGGTTTTGGATGCTTAAGGCTTACTCTGGTTTAAGGAAAAAACAGATAAGTACTTGGGAAATAAAGTTATTGAGACTTACTAACAAGATAAAAGTGTACGTCTAGTTTGGGAGAAGCCTTGAGCTCAAAAAAATTGGAGACTGGTAGAGAAGCTGGAAAAAGCTATCTCGTATATTTGGCCTGTTCTTCCTTGTCCCCATCTTTGTCTGACTTTGGCCATTGTTGGAGACATGATACTGGACCAGACAGAACTTCCAGCTGATCCAGTATGGCTATTCTTATCTAATTAATTTTGGATGGGTAGAACTCTGTGTCTAAGCTCACTGATTTTGCAGTAACATTTGTAAATTTTTTTTACTGAAACAGGTAATATGGTCCATTTTGAAAAAAGTACCATAAACATTTCTTGATGGAGTATTCCTTACCATGCATGTGGCTGAAGCAGAGAGTGTGCTTTTTTTCTGTTGGCATCCAGAGCTGTACTTTCTTGAAACAAAAAGATTAAGGAACTTTTTTGTTTGGAGATTTTCTGCTGAGGCACACACTGGGAGGTGCTCATAATTTTCATTGTAGTATTCTAAGGTTCCCCTTTCAGACTCATGAGACCATGGTTAATTTAAGCCTCTAGCACATAGGAATTACGTGATAAATTGCTTTGATAATTTTTAAAGCTCGAGTGCAGCTTCAAAGTTCAGTGCCTTAAAAATTCTCTGCCAAAGCAAAAGGTGGGGTGCAGCTGTAGATAAGAGTGCATTATTTATGTCAAATTTGAAGAATAATGTGTAACTGGATAATAAAAAATACGTAATTGCATCTTCATATTAGAGACAGTTTTTGTACAGGTACCTCCTTCTTATATGAATAGTCTTCCGGATGCTGGCACAAGGTCATTACAGCTTCTTTTGAAGGCTGAAATAGTGAATCTCTTAGTTCAGAGATTTATTTTCAGGTGTGGCTGAGTTATCATTGCCTAGTTGTAAACCTTTCACTTGAGGGCATTATGAAGCACATCAGTTACGGTGGCCTGTCAGCATTTTCCTAAACCAAGAGAATTTCAATAGAGGTGCAGGTTATTTGAGATGGTGGTACTTGGTTTTGTTCTAACATCTTTTCCTCCTGTGCTGGGTGGGATCAAATGGCATCAAAACCTCTGCTGACCCTTTTTTTTTTTTTTTCCCCTTTTGCTTGTCAAGAGCTGATGTCGGTCACTTTAGTTTTATCCTACAATTGAACATGTTAATGTATTTATATTCTTAGCATTTTGTTAGTTTTCAGGAGGTAGTTTTCTCACAGAAACTGGCAAAGTTATTCATAACAAAAATTATAGGCCTCAAAACCAGGAAATATTTATGAGGCTGCTTAAAGGCCAACTAGTTTCTCCTGTTCTCACATGCTTGGGATATAGAGGTCTCCTAGCCGCCTTTCCTGCAAAGATTGGTGAGGAATTTTTTTTCCTTTTTTTTTTTTCTTTCTTTCCTCTGCAGCACTAAAGCTGGGTCCAGAAGCATTCAAATTTGATGGTGGCGTAGAGGCGGTGGCAGTGCGGCAAAATGAGAAGTATTACATCCTAAGACCAGAGGTGATTGAGACCTACTGGTATATGTGGAGGTTCACCCATGATCCCAAGTACAGGCAGTGGGGCTGGGAGGCAACACAGGTAACTGTATTAATTATCTCTCAGTAAATTAATTCTATGTATTTTCCTTTTGTAGCCACTTACATCCTGTGGTAGTGAAACACTTCAAACAGCAATTGATTTTCACAAGTTCTTTTAAACCAGGGTATATATGGGGTTGTGCACAGTTATTCCTGGTTTGCAACTGCTGAAACAGATGCACAGATGAGAGATGTGTTCAGCATTATACAGCTGATGAGTTTAAGGCATGGAAATAAAATACACTGGTCATGACTCCCACTGTTACCAGTAGTCTGCAGCCCCCAGGAGAGGTAATTTATCCTGGGAAACAAAAGTGTATTATAAATAACTTTGTTAAGCATGTATTAGCACTCAATTTAGATTAAAAGACAAATCTATTCTTACAGTTTCTTCTTGGTCAGCTATTAAAGCACAAATGGTAAGACAACTGTTCTCAGGTGGTTTGTAGACTAGAGAGCACATACATACATGTATGTGGGTTGGTATAATGGCTGTTTCTTTTCTTAGTTGTCTGAGTGGAAGGAAAAAAATTTGCCAGTCAGTTTAGATTTACTTAGTTATAAAGAAAAATTACATGATTAGAAGTAGACTGTAAAGGGAAGTGAGCAACTAATGGCACATCAGACAGAACTTAAAAATTGTTGCTAACGTATTTTAGAGGCTGTTGCTTTTTTTGTATAGCTGCTCTTCTGGATTTAAAACTAGTTGTTATATGTTTTAATCAAAATCCCAAGTGTGAAAATGCTTCTGAGTCTTTCTCATTGGAAATGCTTGTAATGATCTACAGAAACACCGATTCATTCTAAGAGTGTGTGCCTGGTTTCATCTGGGATGGAGTTAACTTTATTGTAGCTAGTGTGAGGCTATGTTTTGGATTTGTGCTGAGAAGGCAGCTGATAACATGCTGATGTTTATAGTTGCCACCAAAACCCTTAAGGACTTTTCATCTTCTCCCTGCTGTGCCAGTGTCTGCAGGTGCAGGAGAAGCTAGAAGGGAGCACAGCCCCAATTACTAGCCTAGGATTGAACCTTAGATTTAGGATTGAGACCCAAATTAGCCAGTAGTATATTCCACGTCATGCACGTCATGCCCAGTATATAGACCAGGGTCTCTCCGGAAGTTGGCTCTCTTTCTGAGTCGCCCCTCTCTCAGGGTTGTCTCACTCTCTCAGTTGGCTCTCGTATCCCAGATACATGGGCTCTTATCTCTTTTCTGGGATTAGGGTTTTGGGACTCTCTCTGCTCTGGGATTGTTAGCTGGGAATGGGCTGAGCCTTGGTCACCAGGTGGTGAGCACCTGAGGTGTGTGTCACTCATTTGTATAGTTGTATATTTGTATATATTACTATTATTATAGTACAGGCTACTGTACAGACCTTGGTCTGTGGGATGTGCCTAGACTTTCCTCCTGGTGTAGGGATGGATGGCAAACCAGCCTGCAATAGGTGTGCCCAGGTGGACAAGCTCCTTCAACAGGTGGCTGAGCTGCAGGAGGAGGTGGCAAGATGGAGGAGTATCAGGGAGTGTGAGCAGGAGATAGATAGGTGGAGCCGCACCCTACCATCCCTGAGGCAAAGGCAGGAGATGGAGGCTCCACAAGAATCCCCTCCCCTCTTGCCAGCAGGCTGAAGGAAGGGCCCTAAGAGAAGGGGGGGAATGGCAATAGGTCCCAGCTCGGGGGGGCAGGCAAATTCCCTCACAACCTTCCTCACCCTCCCTATTGTCCTTACACAATAGATATGGGGCTCTGGAACTAGAAGGCCGAGAAAATAAGGAGGAAGATGAAGGTCCATCCAGGGGGTCACCTAAGCTGAGACAGTCGGCCCCATGCGTTGCAATTGCCTCTGTTAAGAAAAAGGTAATTGTCATTGGCGATTCCCTCCTGAGGGAAGCGGAGGGCCCAATATGTCAACCAGACCCTTTACACAGGGAAGTCTGCTCCTTCCCTGGGGCCCAGGTTAGAGATGTCACCAGGAAGCTCCCTGGTCTGGTACGGCCCTCTGATTATTACCCATTATTGGTCATGCAGGTTGGAAACGATGAGGTTGCGGAGAGAAGTACAAAAGCAATTTAAAAGGGTCTTCAGGGCACTTGGGCGATTGCTTAGAGGATCAGGAGCACAGGTAGTGTTCTCCTCAGTCCCCGCAGTGGCAGGGATGAATACTGAGAGGATCAGGAGAACACACCTGATCAACACCTGGTTCAGAGGCTCATGCCAGAGGTGCAGTTTTGGTTTTTTTGATCATGGGGAGGATTATGTGGCACCAGGCCTGCTAGAGACAGATGGAGTTCACCAGGGGTCTAAGGATTCTTGCTCATAAGCTAGCAGGGCTCATCGAGAGGGCTTTAAACTGGGTTTGAAGGGGGAAGGGGGAATTACGAGGCCCACTACAGATGAGCCTAGGGGTGGTAAAGTTTTGACTTTACCCACAGCCCTTTGCAAAGGTAAAATATCCCTGCTACTGTTTACTATCCCTGTGTGTGCATCTGCCACAACACATCCTAGTAGGAACTCATACTGGGTTGTCTCATGTGGCCACTGAATTCTGGAGGAGGAAGGAGTCCTAACAGTGGTACTGTTTGCTCCATGTTTTTCGTTTTGCCACAGTCACTAGCACGTTATCCTGTCCAAGCTGTGGCATACAGTGTCAGGATTGCTGAACTGTTGACCAGAGGAACACCTGCAAGGTCAGGCTCTGCATGCTAGAAATTTTCACAGGATTGTAACCATTGGAGCTTCCCCTTCTCCATCTTGCCCCACTTCAGAGCAGAAACAATGTTGTGTTCTGCAAAGAGATTGTCATGCATGTGATGCTGTTGGGCTAGATGTGTCACATACACCTTTCTCTCCAGACTGTAGAGAAAACCCGGTCAACCCAAATCCTAACATGTGTATAGTCTCAGCGTAGCCCTGTACCAGTAGCCAGATCTGAAAAGAATTCATGCAGACACTTTCTCACTGTAGGCTCAAGTCCCAACAAAAAAAGGGAGCATTTCCATCCAAACTTGGAGAAAGCTCCACTTGAGATAAGGAATTAGAGGGAATTAGATTTTTGCCAGTACAGGTGTGGTACCTTTCTTGGCATAAGCTCAAGCTTTGGAGCCACAGCCAGAGGTCACAAAGGCTGTGCTAAGGACCTTGAAGAGTTAATTTTGATTAAATTTGTTTTCTTTGCATAAAAAGGGACATAATTCAAAACTTATTTGCTCCCCTTCTTTGACTCCCCTCAGCTTCTGTTGAGTGTAACTAGCAAAAATCAGAATTAATGAATATCTGGGCCTAAAGCACCACGTGGAGGGAAACTTCATACAGGCTAACAGACTGAATCATAGATTACTGAACTACAGGTTCAGTAGCTGGTAAGGACAGACATCCTGAGCCAGACATTTTTCTTTGTCACATGCCTTTTCTGTCCCTACATGAATTTGTTAAAATAATTGGTATCTGCTGAGGAAGCACTGCCAAAGCAGTGGGGAAGCACAAATAACCTGTGAGTCATTTCAGTCATTTCTTTGGGGCCGGTTTTAATGGCTGATATCCTTGTGTGCTGTAAGGTCATGCATGTGAGTGAAATAATGAAAGCGTAAGCAAGAGGTGCTCTGAGCTACTAATGCATTATTTCCAGTCTCCTCCTCTTCCATTGTGCTTTCTGCAGTATTGTGTTGGAGCTGACTATCTGGGTGATTTGTGAATCATGGATCCATTGGCCCCTTTCTGCATGGAATGTTTATGGATTTAAACTTCATACTTTAAAGATAAAGCGCTCCTCTGCAGTCCAGCCCACAAGCTGACTTGAGTTTCAGCTGTGTAAAGGGGAAACAGAGAAGAGCACATATAGGAGATGGAAATGTGGGGAGAAAGCAGCAGCTAGAAGAGTTTATAAGATGAAATCAACAGTCCCTAAAGATGAGTACAGAATTTTATTCCTACTTTTAGTGAGTCCCTATGACCATCTACCAGTCAGAGAGTTCCTACAACTCTTCAAGCTCTTCCAGTTGCAATATCCAGGAATGTTTCTCATCTTCTATGCACCTCACAGCACACGTTGTGTTGATTAACTGATGGATGTTTGTCCTGGGCTAAGTAGAGAGAGTTATTTTTTTTTTTAATTTTCTTCATAAATAGCTAGCAAGAAGCTGTGTTTTGGATTTGTGCTCAGCAGAAAAGCTGATAACCAATGTTTTTGTTCTGCTGCCAAGGTCGGCAGACAAGCAAAGAGACAAAGTCCAGCTGCTAGCTTGGGATTTCCTCTTAGGTTAAGACTGAGAACCAGGCTGACCAGTTATTTATTCCATCCCATGCACATCATACCCAGTATATAGGTGAGGACCCTTCCGGGAGATCGCTCTCTTTTGCTTCCCTTGGCCTCCGGATCATCTCGCTTCGGGTGCCTGCATTCACTCTCCCAAGGCCTTCCCCTCCTGTACACGCCGGTAGCTCTTGGATCCCGGGACGCTCGAATCGTTATCTCCGTTCCATGAGTTTCGGGATCCTCCCTCTCCAGGGGATCATTAGCTGTGGCCAGGTGGTCCTTTTTCCCCCGCTTTGGTCAGCTCTCGGTTCTAGGACGCTCGGGCTGTTATCTCCGTTCTGTGAGTGCCTCCGGGAGTGGTGCACCTCCTCCCCCCTCCCTGTTTGGGGAATCATGAGTGTAGTTTCTGGGGATCGTTAGCTGGCAACAGGCTGGGCCTTTGGTCATTGGGTAGGGGGGCAGTATCATTGTGTATCACCCATTCCCTCCCTCCTCCGGAGTCATTGTCCAGGAGGAGGCTGGGCCTTTGGTCATCGGGGGGAGGGGCAGTATCACTGTGTATCACGTTGTATATTTATATATAGTATTATTTTCAATATTATTGTAGTTTAGTAATTAAATTGTCCTTATCTCAACCCACGAGTCCTCTTTGCCATTTACCTCTTTAATTCTCTCCCCTATCATTGGGTGGGGGCAGGGACTGTGTGAGCGGTTGTGTGTGGTTTGACCCCCAGCCAAGGGCTAACCCGTCACAATGTTCTACTCAGTGTTACCTATGAGGAGCTGCACCAGCTCAGAACAAAAGTCTACCAAGTCCATGTCTTGTCAATACGCGTCAACAAGTGAATACCCAGGAAATAAAGTATTCTTCCCCAGAATGCTTTCTTAGCATCTAGCAGTTTACCAAGTGTGGTGTCGTTAGTAGCCCTGGAGGGATTTTATTTCTTTTTTTGGTCAGTGTAAGCTTTTAACATCCACAGCATCCTCTGACAAGGAGATTCACAGCAGAATAATGCAGCATGGAAAGAGCTACCTTCTTTGTGGATCAAGCCTGATCCTTTAATGTTTCCATATCTTGCTCTACAATTAAATGATCTCTTTTTTTTTTTCTTTTTCTTTTCCTTTTCTCTTTGCAGGCTATTGACAAGTATTGCCGAGTCAGTGGTGGCTTTTCTGGTGTCAAAGATGTCTATTCCTCATCTCCTACATACGATGACGTACAGCAGAGCTTTTTCCTTGCTGAAACTTTGAAGTAAGTTGTCTTCACTCTTGCATCTTCCTGTAAAAGCTAGCATCTAAATTCTAGAAGAATACAGTGGCTCAACAAATAACCTGTTGTCTTCTCAGGGTGTTTTGTTTTTCCAGGCTCTTGGGTCTCAGATCAGCCCATTTTACCAGCAGAAAATACAAGTTAAATTTCCCATACAAGCAGCTTATGCTGAAGAAGCTTCAGTTTTTAAGACTTCAGTTTGATTTCTGATATCACAACAGAGGAGAGGTTATCTCCTTTTACAAAATTCCCTTTGCAAAAGACATTTTTAAGATACACTGACTTGACACGTTTTATAGAAGTATGTGCCATCCTCTGATATTGTAAAACCTGTTTCTCCTCTGTGTGGAAGGAAGTAAATGCATGGAACAGAAGTCCTTTGCACCCTTGGATGACTTTTCTATATTTATCCCACAACATATTTTTCTAGAATGCTTTCTGCTGTAAGTAAGAATATCAGGCATATTTTATAATCTCTTACAAACTTGAATATTTTAAATTCAATCAAATCAGCAGGTCATCTGTAGTCCATCCTGCAGAAGCTAGTGCACTCTATTGCATATTAGGTTCAGGGTAAAATGCTCAAAGTCATTGGTCTTCCACCATGTTTCTTTCTCATTAATAACAGAAAAATGCAATACTACAATATGCCGTAACCTCTAACTTACAGAGATGATACATACAATTAAAAAAATGGTATAAAGATAGGAATATGTTATGAAGATTTTATTAAGAGATCCATTTTTGAAACTGAGCTAGCATGTCATAGCTACTCATCTCCATCATTGACACAAGCCAGCTATCAAGGGCACCCTTTTGTCGTAGGGCTGTGATCGCTCTGGGGTTTTGCCTATGAAGCAATGTCTTCTAATGTGTGACAATTTTCTTGATACTCAAATTACATCAGCAATGGCAGGGGGGTTGGAACTTGATGATCTTTAAGGTCCTTTCCAACCCAAACCATTCTGTGATTCTATGATTCTATGAAATCCAGAGACAGAAGCCACTGCTGGCAGTGTGAATGAGGCGAGAGCTGCAATTAGGAGACTTACTTGTTGCTTCTGCTTATGTATCCGTGCCAGTTTCTGCCAACATGTGATGGAGGGGATAATACATATGTTGTTGCACAAACCTGTCAGTAGCAAGGACTCATTAAGGTGCTCTTTCTGTCTTTACAACCCAGTGATATGATGAAAAAACAGTTGTAACCATTTGGCAGTCTAGCATGGCATGCAGGCTTTGCAGAATAAACAGGGTTTCTATGCAGCAGCAGAGTTTACAGTATCAACAATATCAGATTTTCAGGTTTCAGCTGTAGCTGATGTATGTGAAGATTGATTTTGGGTACTGGAAACTCAAAATGCAGCAGGGAGAAAGTAGGTCCTGAAGGTGGCAGTACTGGTGCCTACTTCAGGCACCACAACATGTTTTACTGGCAAGAAGGGGCTCCCAAGTTCATCACATGTAAGGGGAGAGCCTGGCTCTTCTGTCTTTCTGCTGGCTCCTTACCAGACTCCTCTATATAATTCCCCATATTATAATTATGAAAAGAAAGTCAGGCACTGTTGCCTCCTCTGTTCTCTTCATTAATTTTCTTTCACTTCTTCAAGTTCGTTTTCTGGAGACTAAAAGCTATATTCCCAAAGAGAGAGGCAGAAGTTTTGAACAGGTCCAGTCTGAGAAACAATACCTCCGCAGGAGCTGATCTTATATGATTGATCTGCCTATAAAAGCCAAATCAGAGAATGAAACCTGCCCCTGAGGGACTTCTGTGGTGACAAGGCTGACCTTTGAAACTAGAATCCTGTCTGCATCTTTAATAATCACAAGGAGATCTGAAAATTCACTGATGCATCACTCAGTAACTGGATGTACTATAGTGCAAATATTGCAAAAGAAGGCAGTTCTGGGAAAGAACTCAGAAATTTTTACTGGCTTTTGGTTTGGGTCATTACCCGCTTGCGGGACAAAATTAAGTTTTACCAGAGAGCTGGATATTAGATGTTTGATGTTGAGGCAATTAGCATAGCCAAACCAGACACTGGTGTTGCCTGGAGAGAACAAAAGATCAGGATAGCTCAAATGGCTATGAAAATAAAGACAGAAGGGTTGGATGGGATGCCATGAGAAAACTGAGGCTGTCCCTCAGAAGAGGGTCATAAAATGTGTGTTGCAGAATGCCTGCTGTGATCTTCTCTGCTATTGATGATAACTTCTATGTCTTCATTTCCCTCAAATTCAGTTTTCTACCTCTCCCAAACATGCATTGTTGCTGCTCAGATCCTTCAGTTCATCAAAGATACTCATCAAATTATGAGTGTTTGGCCATTACGAGTTCCAAGAAGCTAGCTGTTGTGTGGGAAGGAGCAAGACATAGAAATAGGTTGCTTAAGTTATTCAAAGGAAAAGCATGAATGAAATGAGGAAGGTGAATTAGAGTCAGATGAAACATTGCTGCTGTGGTGAAAAAGAGTTTGGAGAGCGGTAGAGGCAGAAAGGAAGGAAGGATTAAGGAGGAAAGGAAAGACATGATGCTTTAAAGACAAATTAAAAACGCTGAGAAAGAATCACCTCAAGAAATTTTTATCAGTAAACAGTTGATTGGTAAGGAAGTGATGAAGAAGTAGATCTTCGCTGACTGGGTTGTGCTGTGGATACAACCAGCAAATGAAGGCAATGGGAGGATGATCAGGCAGTGACACATGACCGTAGGCAGTAAATGCACACTGCTAGCGTCTGAGAGAGAGGGAAGTAAGAGGAGCCTCAGCAGAGTGAAGGCAGAACAATGTGTGTGCACATTCTGGATGTGACAGAGCCCACTCATGGGAATTACACCTCTTTCTTGTCATTCTGCAAGACCTGTCATTTTCTGGATGGCAGGAAAGCAGGCTGTAGCAGGAGCTGAGAGGCCCCGTACACGCATGACATTACGCCTGCACTTGCACAGTGAGGCTTTCTGGAAGAAGATAAATGCCTTTCAGATTTTAGCAATTGAGTTTGGAAGACCTGACAAAGATCTGTACCCCCAATATCTTCTATAAGGAGTAGCACACGCACATTCAAAAGTGTGTATTAAGAAAAAAGATCCAAGAAATACTCTTCTTCCATGTATGTTCAACAAGGCCAAGTGCAAGGTCCTGTATGTGGGTTGAGGCAATCCCAAGCATAAATACAGGCTGGGAAGAGAATGGATTGAGAAGAGCCCTGAAGAGAAGGACTTGGAGGTGCTGAAGCTTAACATGGCCCAGCAATGTGCACTTGAAGCCCAGAAAGCCAACCATGTCCTGGGCTGCATCAAAAGAAGCATGACCAGCAGGATGAGGGAGGTGATTCTCCCCCTCTACTCCACTCTCGTGAGACCCCACCTGGAGTACTGAGTTCAGCTCTAGGGCCCCCGACATAAGAAAGATATGGACCTGTTGGAGCGAGTTCAGAGGAGAGCCACAAAGATGGTCAGAGGGCTGGAGAACCTCCCATACAAGAATGGGCTGAGAGAGTTGGGGTTGTTCAGCCTGGAGAAAAGAAGGCTCCAAGGAGACCTTATAGCAGCCTTCCAGTACTTAAAGGGGGCTACAGGAGAGATGGGGAGGCACTATCAGGGAGTGTAGTGATAGGACAAGGAGTAATGATTTTAAGTTGAAAGAGGGTAGATATAGATCAGATATTAGGAAGAAATTTTTTACTGTGAGGGTGGTGAGGCACCTGAGCAGGTTGCCCAGGGAAGCTGTGGATGCCCCATCCCTGGAGGTGTTCAAGGCCAGGTTGGATGAGGCTTTGAGCAACGTGGTCTAGAGGAAGGTGTCCCTGCCCATGGCAGGGGGGTTGGAACTAGATGATCTTTAAGGTCCCTTCCAACCCAAACCATTCTATGATTCTGTGTCCAAAGCCCTTAATTTTGTTACATGCTTCATTTGCTCTGCATTGTTTTAAAATACAGAACATTTATTAATCCCTTCTGCACAATATATTGGCCCATTTCCTCCCACCAGAAGCTGAACAAGCTTCCAGCATGGTGATAACAAGTCAGATATCTGGCATGGCTTAGTGGCTTCTCTTGTGCTTCCTTGAAATCTTTGATTTGGACTAAAGAGGATTTGTCATTTCCAAGTGGGTTTACTCCATTATGAAGAGATTTTTGCCAACTTCTTCTCTGTTCCCCTGTCCCCAGAATCCTTGTGCTTGGTGTCTTGATGTTTGTTTTACATCGCGAGGCTTTGAAAGGAGTTTTGAAAAACAAAAGTTATTTGGAAAGATTAAAATGCTGTCTTTATAACAACATTTAATTGAAGGGCTTGATCATGATAAAAATTACTCTTCAGATCATTGTCATAGTGAAGGTTGTGCAAGTGCTATACAAAGACTGAAAGCGAGTACCTTGTTTATAGCTTTAGCTGCTGACTGGTGGCACCTGAAGCTGCTGTGTTGCCCCTCCCTGTCTGTTGCTCTGCTTTAATGCCCACCAATTTTCCTCTCTGTCTTCATATCTAGGTATTTGTATCTGCTTTTCTCCAATGATGACCTTCTACCATTAGACAACTGGGTTTTTAACACAGAAGCTCATCCTCTGCCTGTTCTACATTTAGCCAATACTACACTGTCAGGAAATCCTGCATATCGATAAAAACAGCTCTGTGAAGAGAAAGAGAGACTGTTTTCAGCTCTGTTTTGTTTACATGGACCACTTGAGACTTTAAGCAGGAGAGGAGACAGACACTTGATAAAACTAGACCTCTGAGTCAAGCAAGTACCGTCGTGAGAAACAAAGCTCTTCAATATAGAGACAAATTAAAACTGAAAAACAAGTTCTGTTTTATACATGACCAAAACATGTTAGTGTGGTATTTGCAGGACAGAGACTTCGTGACATTTTGAACCCTAACAAGACATGGAATCTGCTGTTCAATATAAACACAGCAGCATAAGGAAGAAGAGGCTTTCCCATCCAGGGAGAGGAACTTGCTGCTGGTGCTGTTGGCTGTTGCAAAGAGCAACATACCAGTCACCTCTTCAGATTGGGTGGGTTCCAAATACCTAGATTTTATTTTTCTTTTTTTGTTTTTTTTGTTTGACAATGGCACGAACAAAGCAACAACAAAAAGTAACATCACTGTACCAGCAGCATCAGGATTTGAATGTTTTTCTGTACCTGTCTGAAATTTCTAAGGCGCATTAGTTTTTCCAGACTGGCAGCCATTCTTAGAGCCTCTAAGCTATTAAAACTCAACAATAAAAACTATTGCCTCCTCATTTTCCCTTTTCAAAATAATGTTGAAATATCTGTGTTGTATGCTTCAATGAAAAAAAAGCAATTGGTAAGCTTTGGTTTGTAGTTCACTGTCAGCAACATGGGCTTAGTTCATTTGGTAAGCTGTAGTCACAGACGCTGGAGCATATCGCAGGGGTAGGAAGGAGTTTAACTTTCCCTTCCTCATAAATCCTGTCACGTGGAAAAATCCTCATTCTTTTATTAGTCCAAGTTCTTTTAGCTAAAAAAACAGAGATGACAACATGAGAAAAATAGTCTCTCGTTATTTATAGAGCAGGATATAAGTATATGACACTTTAAATGCTCCCCTTGAGCTAAGCAACAGAAGTTTGTTGCTTTGTATTTTTCCATACAATCTGTATTTCTTCCTAGAAGTTAATTTCATTGTTTGGATACTATTCACAGAACCTTCTTTGTAGGTTTGAAATTCTGATTTATTTTATTTCTCTGTATGACAGAAGCCCAAAACGACCGTTTACAAAACTTTTCTTCTGGGTGCTCCAGTACAAAGACAACATGATCTTCTTTGGAAACAACATACCATCTCTTACATATGAATGGAAAGAAACTGAAGAGTCTCTTCTTCCATTAGTTTGTGAGAAATGAGATGTTGTTACCTGCATAGGTTTGGGGGTTTTTTTGAGTACTCCTAGGCTGGTATGGACAGTGTCACTTAAATGGAGTCTGCTTCAGTCTTCACTTACTTGCTAAAAGATGTTTCATCTTTTCAGGTATATCTCAATCTCTTTTTTTTTTTTTTTTGCTGTTGTTCCAGAATCCTTACAACTTAAATTGTTCTTCGTATTCTCCTTTATAGCTCTTAAATCCTTTTGCAATGATGACTGGACCCTTTGCTGAAAAAAAAGCTGTGAGGTGCTCCTTTCCCTCCTGATTAGTGCACAGGATGTGTCTTTAAGAAATCTTGATTTTGTTTTCATACTAAAGTGAGTGGAAGAACTCTTCAGTGAGCTACAGCAGTACGGCATCAGATCTAAAGGGAGCGAGTGCTATTTCTCCCCCTTAAAAGTATTTATATATGAAGTTTTATATATAAAATATTTTCTCTCCATCATATTATAATATATCTGACTGTACATGACAGTGGAATTTCCCCCATAAGATTTTCCTTCACTTGTCTTTGATACTTAGACGTAGAAATCCTCACATGATCCAAGAAAATATGCTATCAGATGCTATTTTCCAGACAGTTACCTTAGTTTAAGAGGAGGAAGACATAGATCTTGGAAAAAACTCTCATCTCTTTTTTTTTACCTTAATAGCCGTTACTTAGTTACTGTAATTTGCAGCAGTATCTTAAAAATAATTTGCGAACCAATGAAGCAATTGGTGTAGTAAATAATACTGATTCAAATAATTGTTTATTTAAAATGAGCTTAATAAATGGATTCTTCTTACTGATCCCACATTAATTTATTTTCCTAATTAATATGCAGTGACTTACTGAAGAGATAGTAATTTCCCATTTTCCAAAGTTCAGATATGTTGTGTCTTCAAATTGAGTTTTTCCCATCCCATGAGAGGTGTTATTAGTTTAAAACTGCACTCAATTGCCTTGTTCTCCTAAGTCTTTCTGGGTACGAAGGAGAAAGAGGCAAAGCAGACTCCTCTGTTTAGAAAAAAATATAAAAAAAATAAAAAAGAAAAAGGCACTTTCCACCCCATACAGCCATCCTCATACACCTTCTGATAAATGCAGATGTAGAGTGGTTGCCAGTCTGTTCAGAGAAAGATCAAGGACAAAATTCTGGAGTCCCAGAAACAGCAAACTTCTTATCGCTGTTTGCTGCTCTTCATCTCCCTCTTGTGAATTGAAGAGCGACCCTTCAAATTAATTCCTCCATGAATCCCAATGGGTTAACTCACTGCCACAAGAACACTTGAGTTGAGGACCTAAGTAAGCTATTTCATGTTATGGGATGGTATTTTTCTCAAAGCAGATGTACAGTACTGATATTTCTTCTTTGTGTAGACAAGCAGCAGGTACCAAATAAAGGACACTTGTTTTTCATTTTCCAGTTACCCCAACGGCTGTCAGTTTCTTCTCTAACACTCTTTAAAATACAGAGTATCCTTTTCCTCCAGAAGCTACTGATGTGCATAGTCTATAAAAAATAATGCATTTTATGGACTAATTGCTGTGTCATTCATGAAGCTCTCCATTCTGAGATTTCCTAAGCAAGCTGAGTTTGGAGGTAGTGGGTTCTGAGCAAGGTGGGTACATAATAACCAAGCACCACGGATATTGAAACTTCTGACTGAAGTGACTTGCCCTCATTCCAGCCAAGTCCTTCACAGAGAAGTAGGTTCTACTCTGCAGAATGGTGTTATGTGCAACCCAAAGTTGAGACTGTTTTCCCTCTGGGTACATAAGGTACAGTAGAATATTGCCATTTTCATCCTGTTGCTGCTGTCTTACATACTTCATGAAGAGAGAGTGTAAATTTAAGCACAAAATGACTTTTTAGTCCTCGTTGTTTCTGAGTCTTGCACTGTATTCCCTAACAAACAATCCTCATTTTCTTTAGGTAGCTGTCCCATTTTAGTGATTTCTACAATACCCTCTGCTCTTACAGGATCAACTAAAGAACAGAAAATCACGTACATTTTTGGCACACTGGATTTGGGCAAGAGCCTGGCAATTCCAGAATTGTCTATTTCTTATTTGCATGCAGTCAAAACAAGGATGTTCAGTTCTTTTCCTAATCCAAGCCTCGAGCTTGCCTATTGGGCAGGATCTGCTAGCAGCATGGTTTTTTCTAACACTTACAGCTTGACTTTTCAAAGAAGCCAGATTTCTGCAGCTTCCATTGACCACCCTGGAGCTGCATGTGTCCTGCAGTGAAGAAGTCAACCTCTTAGCTTTGTCTCCTAAATAAAAACAAAACCCTTGAATGATATTCTGAGTGTTCATATTGCTGCACAATATGGTCCTTAAAACTGAATGCTTAAGAAAAGTATGGAAAATAGTAAGTACCCTGGAGTAAAGGGAAAAGCAGGTATTTCCCTGTGCCAGTCACACCTTTGAGGCTTCTTTAGCTCCCTACTCCAAATTTGTGGATGACTGTCTTCTACCTCCCAAACACTGACATATTCTCACACAGTGTTTTACAAGATTTGAATGTTGAGTATCTTAGTTCTGAAAAGTGAGAATAATTACACACTCCTTGTAGTACCATCCTGTAAGATTAAAGGTCTGCCCTGTGTTGATTTACAGCAAAGCCCTGTTGGACTGTCCTTTATGATCCTCTCTTCTATCCCTGAGGAAATAATATTACAGACCTTCAAAATGTGACTCTCCCTAGTTTGAATGGAGAAGTGGTTAATAGCATTAACATTAAAGGACCAGCAATGTAACCTGGCATCCACAGAAAATGGTGAAGCAGTTTACATCTCAGGGCTGTAGTGACAGGCTTTTAGCAAATTGAGCCTGTTATGTGCATAAATAAGTCTAGTCCAGGTTTTTAAGGGGACAAATAATAAACAGGCTTCTTGTTACTAGAGAAAAATGAAAGCAAGCTCTTGATCCACATAGTAGTTCGGAGATCTGTTGACCCAGGTAAGACATCCCTCTTTTGCTCCTTGAATTTTGAGAAACAGTCGTCTGACTCAGGAGTTTGAGTTGCCATATAAAGAGGAAATCCAAGCTCTTTTGCAAGTTGTGTGCGTACAACTGTAGCAGAGATGATAAGCACTAGCTGCTTTGGCTGTCAGCCCCTTCTAACAAACTGTTCTGTAATTGCCCAGAAAAGTTGGGAACCACCAAAGTCGAAGGAGACGGCCTGACTTGTTACGGTGAATTGTTGCCTTTAATCCTAATCGCTTGGTGGAAGTTGGATTTGCATTCTGCCTTTATTCTTGCGTTGTCTAAAACTGACAGATTATTTTTCCTCTAAAATAATAAAAGGGCAAAAGTCTATCTTCTGATGTGGAAATTTTCTGCCTCTGGTCTGGAATCCTGCATATGTACTTTTTACAGATTAAAAATAATATTGTATATAAAAAATATTGAATAAAGAATGTCTTTAAGTGAAAAAGGTGCATTTGGTGTCCTTTGTCCCCAATAGCAACCTCCTGCAGCACTGGACTGCGAAGCTAATCCCGTTTCCTAGGCTTGCTGGTGCTGCAGCTTTTCTTTCCCCTGCAGCTCTACTAGGGACTTTGTCAACTTAAACATGTATCGAGACTGCCTATTGCAAAATTAAACCCCGTTACCCCTTGCTTGCTTTTAACAGGTCACTGAAGTGCTCAGATTTTTCTAAAGATGTAGCTAAATGTACAACTGTTTGAGGCTGTTTCTGTGTGTCATTGTGAAAGCCACCAAATCTCACAAAATGTTTAGATTTCTACCCTTTTGTTAAATTTGTGTGAAAGTGGCTAAAAATTCAAAGATTCTTAGTGGTGAGTAAGTAAATTCGTAGTAATTCTTTGTAAAGGAGGCAAGCAGACAAGCAGTGCTGCTAAATAAACTTAATTTTCTTTAGACACCAGGTTAATACCCCAGCTTTTCTTGATACTAAATAACCAGTGAATTGGGCAATTAAGTCTGTCCATCCAATCCTCTGCCCTCTGTGAAAAGGAAGAAGTTTGTGATTGTTTAAATGTTGTTCCCAGGGTAATTGGTACGAGGAAATTGCTTTGAGTGAGCCTATGTTTCCCCCTGCACCTTTAAATTCACTGGAACTGCTGCTGTAGCTCTGTTTTGCAGTACAGCAGGTGAATAACCAGATTTGCTTTCTGTTTCACAATAACTGTAGATAATACCTATTGTCTGACATTGCCCATGTTTCTCATATGCAGTACCTTGTTTTCATGGTGTGCCATAACTGCCATCCTGTGCATCCTGTTTCGGTGCTTTATATCCAATGCCCAGCCTTTCCAGGATGCTTCTGCCTCAGGATGTAATGACCTCAGGATGTAATGCTTCCAAAGTGCCATAATTCAGTGCAACGCGTGACACCAGATACACACCTACTGTCCTGGTTTGCCACCCATCTTGAGATCGAGTTACGCATTCAGCTGGTGCTCCCTAGCCTTCCACAGGAGGACGTGTGATGCACCCAGCTTCTTACCATAGCGCCACTCCCAAAGCAGTGTCTTTTGCATCCATTGATCTTCCTGGGGTCTGCTCAGCCCTTAAGCCACCTCATTGAAATTCACTTCTTCCATGAGAGCATGTTTGCTGTGTGTATCCACATCGCAACATGAGCCCTAATGCACAAAACCTTGCCCCCTGCTCTGGTACTATCAAGCTCTCTATCCTTGTGTATAATGATTTCGCCAGTACTGAAGGCTTCATTATTGTCCTCATCTCTCTTCAAATGAGTTCCTGTCTTTTGTGATTGCACTGCTTGTCTCTGCCTCCTCAACAGTGAAGTGTTTCACCCCTCTGCTTCTGCCTCTTCTGAAACACACTTTCTTTGCACGTCCTCTATCCGAGGATATATAGCAAATATCCTCTTTTATTTCTCCTTTGGCACTGTGCCTGTGTGTCACCCAGCCCCCATCCTTCCCTTGTAGGCTCTGTGACTGTGTGTGTTCCTTCCTGGAGACCATGTGCCTTTCCTATGCATATTAATTAGCTGTACTTAAAATCCATAAATTAATCCTTAATGGGTTATTTTTAGCCTTCATCTTGTAGCTCTGGGAGTTGGGTTCTCTCAGTGCAAAGCCATAGACATTCTGTGGGCTTTGGAAAGGAAACCTTACTCTGTTTGTTCCGGGTTCACATGTGGGATGTGTGAAGGTTGGTGGTGGTATGCTGTTTTTTTTAATGTGAAGAGCAAGAGTCTTTCTGACAACAATCTTTCAGGCTGAGCAAACTCCCACGTGAAAGGGTTTGAGGAGAGCAGTCACTCATTTAGCGAAGCTACTTGCAGGTAAAAATTCAGGGAAGGATTTGGGGAGGAAGAAAAAGCACGGTGTATCCATGTGTGCCAACAGTTTCACTGTTTTCTGTCTTAAATGGTTTCCATTGTACAAGTAGTTATAGGCAATATAATGATTGTATGATGTCTGTCTGTTACCACACAAACGAGAAAGGATGAGTTGCTGCATAACTAAGAAAATAGCATCATGTGTTGGTATGGCATCACGTAGAAGTACCATATGAACTGTGTTACTGATACAGCTATAAAAAGGAAGAATGTCCTTAAGTCCTTTCTTCCACAAGCTGGTGCTGCATATATGTGCATATCCATCTCTTCACCAATACAGGCCAAAGCTTCATCAAGGAAATTGATGGAGGAAGCCCCAAAGAATATGAGCAGATGCCAGCAGACTGCTACATCACCTACAACAGAGGCCTGTGCACGGGTTGCAGGAGGTGAGATGCAGGAAGATTTCTCATGTGGACAGACCCATCCATGACTGGTGTGTGGATCATGCCCAGCATTCCACTGAATCCCTCTACAAAGCACCTGGCTTAACTTGAACCATCTGTGAGGCCACAGGATGCATTTGGAAGAAAATAGGCACTGAACATGCAGAATTACTTGGGATAACAAACACAGAAGTTTTCAGGGTAACCAGATACTACTTTTTATGGGATATATGATTCTCCAGATGAAGGATGTATGGTACATCTCATGTAACTGAACTTCAGTAATGGATGCAGTACTGCATCTTGATTAATTTGTCTCGAAAATATGAGGTGGAACACAAGAGCTGCACAATGGATAAGGAAATGGAGAAAGGAAAAACAGTGAGGTATAAAATAGAGAAGGAAACTTCTAGGCGTTCTAGTGATTGTCACTAAATCCTGGTACTAGTACAAATCTTCTGTAATGGCAAGAAGAATTTGTTTGCAGCAGAGAACATTATGAAGAATTGTCAATAAAGAGAATGAAGGATCAGATAATCTTGAGGCCTGGAACAGCAGAAGACAGAAGAAATGTAAAAAGTCAAAAGGCAAACTTGTTCCTCCAGGGCCAAGAAGCAAAACCTTTCACTATAATCTGGGATGCTGTCAATCTGAAATTGTTAACATTGAGAAAGACCAGAACATATAGTCAGCCATAATGATACAGAACACCAATGCAAGGTTAAAAGAGAAGAATAGCTGTGCTGGGGCAAAACAAAGGTCTGTCTAACCTAGCATCTTGGCTCAACACTGACCAAGAGCAGAATCCCATAGAACAGTTAGAAAAACATGTGTTGATACTTCACAAATGTACCCTGAAATGATGTGCAGCTTCCTAAGCAGTTGGTGGTGTCTTTGCATTTAATAGCCCTTGACATGGAGGAGGTGATGTTCAATTAGTCCAGTCACTGAATAGAAACTGTTCATGCGCAGAACAAGCTCTGCAAAAGAGCCTCATGGTGTTGGCAACACATGCATGCATTGAAAGGGTAATTCTGATGAAACTAAAAAAGTACTGAGTTGTACAAAGCAGGATGAACACATCTGAGATATGGTGTAGGTTCTGGTCACCTATATTTAGGAGGGCTTGTCTCAGTGAACGGGTGCAAGATAGGAGTATTTAGGCTTACCAGGGAATGGAGAGTTGGTGTCAAGACAGGTGAGAAGAGTTTAGCATGGCAAAATGGAAGACTGACAGGGGATAACTGCTGTCCACAACACATCAAGTGGTTGATCATATTGGGAGAGAAAAAAGCTGTTTTTTTCTGGAGGACAAACCTGGCAAAGAAAATCCCGTGCTAATTGGTACCTGCAATATCTGAATAATTTCTGACGAGGCCCTAGAAGTAGAAAACATGTTGATCTGCTAAAGAAAAGGATGGTGTTGTGTGCTTGCCTGCAATTTCAGGTACCTGAATCAAGGATATAGGAGGTTCCTTCCTGTCCTACGTTCCAGAGCTCTATATCTAGGGCTGAATTTACAAAAGCCCTTTCCTTTTTGCTGTGATCTGTTTCTAGTGTAGGGCAAGTGGTAGTAATTGGCTCACATTTGCTATGCTGGTTGAGTAATGGTGAATAGAAAATCATCAAAATACTTGTTATTAAGTTTTCTAACATGGTTGTCTGATTAGCTTTCACCACTGGATTTGCTAAGGCTGGATCAGAAACAGATTGCAATGTGTTGAAACACAGTGCTATCAACATAGGACACCAATCTCTTATGTAAAAGGTTTCTTACTGAACAAGGAACAAGGAATATGATACTAAAACAGAAAGGAGTGGTACAGTCCACAAATAAATCCTTTTGTGCAATGATTCTTACACAGCAAAATAAGTAAAGATCAGGACCCTAGGAGAGAAAATCTCTGAAAATACTGTCCGTTGCATGCACTTACATTCTGTTTTGCACATATTTGTATATGTAGATTTCTGTCATAAGCTCATTTTGTCCTTTATTTGGGTACATATCCCATTATTACTTGAGGTGCTTTGTGTCTGTGAGTTATTTCTGTACTAATTAATGTTTACATCAAGGGATTTCCTGGCATTTTTGCAAGCATACTGTTAGATCTGCTCTGATTATGCATTTTGTACTCTTTAGCCAGGCAAGCCATTTCAAAGAATCTATACATTTTTACTGTTAGTTTGCTCAAGTCTTAGAACCAGTGTTACTTGGGCAACCATTTATGTCAAACCAATACTACAGCCTGCTAAAACCTTATGCCAAGCTCCTGTAAACTCAGAAACCATATTCCTAGTTGTATCACAGCAAGGTTAGGTTTTCAGGTTCTCATTAGATATTTTTCAACTGAAGTAGAAATTTCCCCCAGGAAAGGAATCCCCAAAATCTTTGAATACCCTCCAGTCATCAACTTGTAGGATTAATGGCTTTCCTGTGAAGCAGACTTCGATGAGTTCAGTGACAAAAGGGAAAAATTGGCTGCCACATCCAGGAGACATGGTTACACTGATCTTTAATTAGCTTAAATAATACATAAATTATGCTTTTCCAGGTGTGTAGTCTAAGTAAACCTTTCTATATATTGCCTCGGATTTCCTCCAGTTCCTGTGCATGCTATTTTTAATAGGACAGAAATCCATGGGGAAAACACGTCAAGCCCTTCACAGAGCACAGTGTGTAGCCCTGGAGATGTTCCCTCTGAACAGCTTATGTTCAGTGCCAGATGCTTGTTAGCTGCATCAGAAAAATGCTCTGCCCACATCCATACTTTTCCCCCACAGTAGAAATTTCTGTGCCAGCTTGAGCTGTTGGGAAAGGGCACTGATGTTGCTGGCTGTACTCTGGTGCTGGTACCACCTTGCTCACCTCTCTGTTGGCTGCTGTATTCTGTGTTCAAGGCATATCCAGGCTAGTCAGCCCGAAATCTGAAAGTCATGATTTGGTTTCAATAATAGTATAAGACTAACTTCCAAAATGGTGACAACTCATAGTCTGTCTCCCAAATGCTGAACATCCTTTGCCCTCCTCTGTTTGCGTAACACCTGATACAGCTGACTCGCCAGGATCTGCAAAGTCCCCTGCTTCGGGAGCCAGCAAGGCTCAGCAGACCCAGCCAAGTGCAGGACACACAGCAGTCTGCATGAACAGATCAGGAAATCAACACAAAGGATGGTGGTGAGTTTGTGATGTGGGACATGAATCATGACTGTAAGGAGCCTTCTTCCTGGAGAGGAGCAAATGGACCTGACAAGGAGGGTCTGGTAACCTCTGTGGACACGGTTGGATTTCAACTGGCACTTGTTGAGAAAAAGTTTTAGCTGCTTGACAACCACAGTTTTTCAAAAACACTGAGTCAGGCTGCAAAAATTACGAGATTGCTTCTAAATAATAATTTTGAAGATCTTTTTCCATGTCTTCAGTTGCTTTTTTTTTTTTTTTTGAGCCTTTGGGTCACTCATAGTTTAATATTTTCAAGCCCTTCCCCTCCATTTTCTTTCAGAATGATGAAACACACCCTTAAAATAAAAAGTTGGCATATTTTCCAATCTGGCAGAAGTTCCACTATCATGAAATTATCAAGAGTGGGTACTGCTGCATTAAGCTCACCCTTTAGTACAAATACTAAAGTAAGGGCAACCTGCTCTTTTGGAAAGCAATTTTTTTTAAACTTAAATCTCATACAGACAAGGATCTTCATTCCCCACACATACCAGTCCTGTTGACTGCTCTGGTTCAAACACAATTGGCAACATCCTGGTTTTAGTAAGACCGCTCACAGTAACCAAGTACAAAACACAGCACAGAATAACATGACATCCAAGTAAAATGTTCTGTGATATAAATGTGAGCCCCACAATTACTTTTGGATTCTTGCACTGATCTTTATAGAGGCAGATTCATTTTTCTGCTCCTAAGTGAATAATGAGTAGGGTTCATACACTTGTCCTTAACTCCATCACCTGTAGTTCTTCCACCACTTGCTGCAGGAGTTCCAGAGGGAGATCGGAAGAGGGACACCTGGGGTTTTTTCAAACCCTGTGCTACATATCTGTCTGTACAGAGAGGCCCATGCAGTGTATTAACCAATTTGTCCTCAGACAGGAATGGAAAGCTAGACAGTGGCACTCAAGGTTTGGGAGATTCTTCCAGGTGCTATCTGGGTTGTGCTCTGATTGTTCTGTTGTCACAGATAAACATGGCATTACTTCCACTGGAGCCATCTTTAGAGAATTTTATTGAAATAGATGCATCAAGCCATTCCGCTAAAGCTACACTGTGAAATTTTGACTTGGAAGAGGGGTTGCAAAGTACTCAAGAATGTAATCAGAAAAGGAGGTGAGATGAATACTTGCATGAATACTGGACTTAATCTGTTGTCTCTGTTTCTCTGAATCTACCATACCCAGCAGCAGGCAGCCTGTGTTATTTGTGATAAAAGTGCAGGCTTTGCAAGTGCAGAAACTCAGCAGTTAGAATATTAAATTGGTCTTCACAGAGCAAGTGAGGTGAAACTCACTAAAGATACCATCTTGTGGTAGTAAGAGACACAGACTAACAGAGCCAGCAGATTTAAATTGTGTGAAGCAAGCATCATCAATCCTACGGACTAGCTGATCATAAACTCCTTCCTTTTTAAAAAAAGGATGTCACTGTGGAGTAAGGACTAGGCTCAGATCTCACTCTGCACAGTGTGTCCTAGGCCAGGAGCTGCAGGGACGGAACATGGAAGAAAAATCAGTCTTCTACTGTGCTCACCCCACCCAGCAGTTGGTCCATGACAATCCTTGTCCAAACCACCTTTCCCTGTGAAAGGGTGATGAAATCCAAATGCAGACCTGGCTCTTACACTGAGAGCATTGCTTTGCCCTCACATATTTTGTTTTCTTTTAACTTTCTAGGCTGGCTTTCCACATCTTAAGGCAGCGAAAAAAGCAGGCTTTCTTTGCCTCAATGGTTCACTCCAGTGTATGTTGTGCATTTTGGTGGAAGATACTATATAGTGTAAGTGCTGTTGCAGGGCAGTGCTTAACTTTCAGCCCTCATTCTCTACAGACGTCTTTCCCACCCATTCCGATGACTCTGCGGTTGTGAGAGGAGGGTGCATCCACTAGTGCCAGGTGTACTTGGAGAAACCAGGTTTGTAGACAGACTTTTGGTGCCAAAAGAGTTCTCTGCATTTTTTTATATGGGAGGTGAACTTGACAAAAAGACAAGCCTAACCTCCCTAGGCTGTTAACTGAGCACCTCACTGTCAGGAACTTCTGGCTATTTGACAACAAACCCTCTACATGCCTAGCTGACACTCACAAACTTGAGTGGCACCTGTTATAGGACCAAGCTGGAGATTTAATATATCTTCTTTGTTTTTGGTTACTCTTCTCTTCCCTTTCTCAGATTGGTCCTCAACTACTTACTGAATATTCAGTGCTTGCTCCTAGCACTGGAGAGGTACTTTTTTATTTTAAAAATGTGAGAAGTTTGTTTATCTGAATGAGGAACTTATAGAAATTACAAACATTGGTGTGAAAAAGAAATCCATGGCATGGCCCCACACGAATTCCAGTTATCCAGTGGATTTTGAACTGAAATGGGAGATGCAGAGGGAGAGCTTTAGAGAGGGAGAAGAGCATTATGTGGGACTACAAGAACTGGTGAAATGAGGATGTCTTTTGAAATGCATCCTACTGTACTGCCACTTTCCGAATTAGCTTTATAACAGCTATAGTTATTATATCTAGATGTGTAAGTGACAGATTTTTCAGACCACCGTTACTCTGGTTTCCTACATAGCAGAGGCTATGTGTAATGTTTCACATTGTGACTGCAACAAGCCTATGAACTGAGCCAAAGTGGTTTTTCTTTTTAAAAAGTTTTGATTTAAAGATCGTACTTGAGAAAGTTAACATTTATTTCGTGACTTTTATAATTTAGTCTGTATTAATTCATTTAATGTTACATTATAAAATTACAACTTGTAAATCAAACTTCAATAATAAATCAAAACATTTATCATTATTTGAAATCTGCAATGCATTCAAAATACTACTGTTGTACTTGTCTGACAATATGGATTCTTCATAAAAACATGCTCAGTGGCATTTACTGTTCAACTGTCCTCCACTAACTGTATCCTATATTAATAATACCAATGTCAGGCATGTATTTCCAGTATTGACATGATAGCAACGTTTGCATCTGTTGCTCTGGAGCTTCCTCAGTATTCCTAAATTTATGGAAAATGTACATTAATAGCTTAGAGTTCACGGTCTATTTTAGCAACCAAAAATCTGTTCCTCTCTGGCGACAAAATATTTAATAGCAAAAGGTAGTCTTTAAACTCAGCTTTTGTATCTGTTCAAACCAGAAGTAATTAATTTGTCTGCAGCATGTATCACCGATGTATCTTTGCTACTTCCCCCTTTTCTGCATGCCTGAAGGGTAAATAAACACCTTTCCAGCAAAGCAGCCTTAACATTTTTTTCTTTTCCAGTGTGTATACATAAATAAAATTCTTCTTACTGTGATCCTGTTAACAGTGGAGTTTCATTGATAACCAATAGTTTGCTTTACTGATTGCCAGCAAACTAATTAAAGCAGATGAATGGTACCTAGCTTAAGAAATAAGGCTCTTATTGATCAAGTACATTTTGTAGACACTTTGCTAGCCTGCCAAGCATAAGAGTATATAAACGAGTTACTGCTAAGCAGACTGAAGTGTCAGCTTGCAGCAACTGGACTGCTTCGCAGTAGGCATGCCTGCCCACGCTGTGGGTATCCCTTGAAATATCTTCATTGGCTTGTGCATGCTGTGGGGTAACAACACACCAGGCTCGCACGGTGACTGGCGAGCAGCAGGGTAACACATTCAGGTATCCATCCCCGCACGGATTTCAGGACTTTACTGCAGACACTCTGCTATCTTGGGCAGATACCTGAAGTGACCAGCACCACCGATCCAAGCTTTGGCATGCTCAGGGAGGACAGCTGCCTCGGTCCCTTTCTCCTCCTCACTTTCTACCGGCCCTCCCCGCACCCTGGCACCAAGAAACCCAAAGAAAGCATTAGAGGCATAAAAATCCCCACTGCACTGTAAACATATGACTGAAAATAAATAACACAGGCCTTATTTTTCCCTCCTTTTCTGCTGTTGGGCAGGTTTCACACCACCAGACGCTCTGTTGAAAGGCGTACAGCTTCACAGGGCTGGGGGCGGCAGAAGCTGGGTGCAGAGGGCCCTTTCTCCAAATTTAAGGATTTTCTCCCATGTTTTGGGTTTCGTCCTCGCCCGAAGTCGTTATTCACAACCGACAACGGGGCGCTGACCCCAGCTCAGCGCAGCAGGGCAAGGCGGGCGGCTTCTGGCGGCGCCGGGTCCCCTCAGCCCCCGCCACCTGGCAGCTCCTTAGCAGCCTGCCCCGCCGCCGGGGCAAGGCCGACCCCCGGCCCCAGGCCCGCGCCGGGAGCCGCCCGCGCCCTCTCAGGCCGCCGCGGAGGCCGCACTCCGTGCAGGATCGGGCCGGGGGACGGTGGACAGCGCTCCCCGCCTTCCCCCCTCTTCCTCCCCCTGGCGGGCGGCAGCGGTGAGGGCGCGAAGGGGAGCTCCGGAGAGGAGCGGCGGGAGGGGCAGGCCAGGCGGGGTGCCCTCCCGCGCTGCTCCTGTCAGGAGGCGGCAGCCAGCCTGGCCCTGCCCGGGACTGAGGTCGGGGCTTCCCCCAAACACCTTCCCCGCCGTCTCGGCGCAGGAGGCGAGGGCAGCGCCGAGTGTGCCGGTACCCCCCGGACCGTTCTCCCACCGCGCTGCCGTAGGGCGGGTCTTTCCCCGGTCGGGTGCAGGACGAAGCGTCCCCCTCCTTGCCCTCCATCTCCTGGGGCCTCGGGCCTCCAGTGAACACAGGGACCGTGTCTGCCGTGTTGGGGGGGACACTCAGCTCAAATTTACCAGGCAGTGGGATGAGGGACAGGGTAGAGTTTGTGCTAAAAGGGCAAAGAGCATCCTTCCTAAAGAGAGACAGCCTGGGTTGCAATTACTGCTGCTCTGCAGTCTCCTTCAGGGTCCATTCACAGGTGGTCTCCAGATGGATGGAGAGAAGGAGGTGTGTGTGGCCGGTTTTGAGGGTATCACAGGAAGGGATCTCCCAACCAACATCTCCGAAAGTAAGGAACATTCAGAATTAATTCAGGACCTCTGTAACATAAAGCAAATAAAGCCACTCCTGCATTTTTACAGCCAAGTGTCCAGGTCGTCATTAGTAGTCAGGGATTAAGGATAGGAACGGTCCTGAATCTCTGGGTGAAGAAGGGGTGTTGCCCTCTGAGTCCAACCTTAAACTAGGGTTTAGAAAAGTCTCTAAGTCCCTCTCCTTGTCTTGTTTTCTTGATGAGCATTCATGATGGCTTCACTTTCGTTAAGATGATGAAGCCAATAGTGAGATTGAAGATGACGGTCCCCTGGCAGATGATCCCAAGAACATGAAACAATATGAGCCATTACCAGAGGTTATTGAAGATAATGCTTTCCAGAGATGTAGCAAGGTAGAGGCGTGTAAGAGCCAGCACGTGCCAGAAATGCACCAGAGGGACCTCCCTGGGGAGTGAGAGGATGACGGCATTCAGCTAGAAAAGGCCCTTGAGGGCCTCCACAGCAGCAGAGTTAGACGATATCAGTTAGACATCAAATCTTCAGCAGCGTGAGGCATCCCAGACAGAAAATCCCTACCAATGTCCCAAATGTAACAAGGGCTTCAGGTGGTACTCTGATTTAATTAAACACCGGGGAACACACACAGGTGAGAAAGCCTTCATATTGAGTGTGGGGAAAACTTCAGGGTGAGCTCCCACCTTATTTCCTGCAGAAGAATGCACACAGGAGAAAGGCCCTACCCTTGTCTCAAATGTAGAAAAAGCGTCAGATGAAAACTCTCACCTTAGAAATCACCAGAGAGCCCACACTGGCCACTAATGAGAGGCCCTTTGAATGCATGCAGTGTGGAAAAGGTTTCAGTGATTTCTTAACACTCTCCCAGCACCAGCGTACCCATACGGGTGAGAAGCCCTATCTACGTGCCCAGTGTGGGAAGTGCTTCAAACGGAGCACTCGCGCCAACAGACACCAGCGAATCCATGCAGGAGAAAAACCCTTTATTTGTGCTGAGTGCGAGAAGTGTTTCCAAAACAAAGACACACCTCAAGCCACACTGTTCACCTGAAATAGACAGCAGGACAGCATTTCCCTTCGGTCTATGAGCATTGGTACCTTGCCTTTAAAAACCAACCAACCAACCAACCAACCAAGTTATAAATTCTATGGTGTGACTGAAAGACAGAAGAAACCATCAAGGGGAGGAGAAGGTCATTGTTACACTACAAGTAGGTTGCTGATGAAGTGGGAGGGGGTGGCAGGGTGGGGGCAGAAGTGGGAATAAGCTTCCTGTCAGCAGGAACAGCTTGTCCTGGGGTTTGAAGGAAGGGGTGTGGTAACAAGAAATAGGGAAGAAGTTCAGGAAAGGAAGAATTTGGTGCTTAAAAACCGTTGCGAGCACAGCCCTTGGAGAGATGAAGAGATCCCACTGTCTTACTGAGAAGGCAAAAATGGCAAAGCAGGCTCCGACAACAGGAGTCCGCATTCATGAAATGAGTCACTTACTGAACTGCAGAAGAGAAGCTGTCCTTTATTCTCTCTGGCAGCATCTGTAGACATTTTAGGAGCTCTGTTAAACCTGGGCAAAGATGTCCCAGTTTTCTGGTGTGTGTTGTAATATTCCAGCTCTTAGATGTGTTAAGTGCCTTCCCCTATTAAATAGCAGGTCTGCTTCTGTTGTTCTCCCCCTTCCTTTCCTGCTCTATTTCTATGTGCCTGGGTTGTCCTTTCTACTGCTTCAGTGACAGAGCAGCCATGGCTGCGCCCATTACCCATCTCACTGGAGATTAGGATGAAATCTCACTAGCCTAGAAAAATAGTGGGTGTTAACAGTTTGTTGAACACCTTTTTACTTTTCTGAGCAGGATTTGATAACCACCTGCAGCAGTATTTTGTCTTAGGCCTCCTGAGAGCCTTATTCAACACTGGAAGCAACTGAGATAACTGTTCATATGTATATGGAGCTGGTTTGTAGCTTTACTAGCAGCACTTGGAGGGCTGTGAATTTTACATACTTGGGAGTCTTTTGGAGGCTTATGGACAGCTCAGGGCCTCTGCCTAGAAACAGCGTGCAAGTGGGCAGCTGGAAGGGAGTGGAGTATGAATGGTGGTGACTGAAGGGCAACAGGCTGCAAACTGGAGGGGGCTGGAGTATGCACAGAGGGGAATGGAAAGGAATGATCTAGTGAGAAAGAAGCCAACAATGCAGGAGACCAGGGGGGAAAGGAATGTGAATGGTGAGGCTCAAGGGGAAGAAGGCATGAACAGAGGGGTTGTAGCTAAACAGATTTTCACCACAGAGGTCTAGACAGAATGAGAACATGAAGACGCAGGCCTGCTCCCTTTCCTGTGCATCATGTCTCTAACCGGAAGAGAAGAGGCCTTGGCTATCCTTGGCCAGATTTGCAGATCCTTATACCTGACCTTCCACAGAAGTTCACCAGCTGCGAACTCCTCGGTTCTCTACAGCCAGACCAATGGCAACCCTGAGCTTCTCAGGTCTCAGCTGTCCCCTGCTCTGCCTGCCTTCTAGACGTCTGGCTTTTGCTCTCTGCATTGGCCAGCCTGCAGCCCCAGAGCCCAGGGAACACAGGTAACAAAGAGTTTTGGGATGGATCACACTGAGACACTCCTCTCCCTGGCCACTGCCTCCCTCCTCACCTCTGTTTAAAGAGTGGGAAGATCCTGGACACCTGTATTCCTGAAGCCCAAGGAGGGCAGTAGGGTGTATAGGGGTTAGAACAAGAGTGGAAGACTCTGGAGATTTGAGTTTAGGTGGTGTTAGGGCAGGGAGGCAAAGGGGCTCAGAGAAAAAATGGCAGGGCTGGACACCTGGGTGCCCAGGGAAGGCAGCTGGACCTTCGGGATAGAGCAAACCTCACTCTTCTACATTCCTGGTTTCCCTCCATCCCTGAGCCATCCCAGGTTTTTGGACAGCACGACGCTGGATTTCCCAGGACAGCCTCAAGGGGGAGAGCCCGTCTTCCTCGACTTGTGAAAGGATGAAAGATGCATCAACAGAAGGGACTGGAAGGGAACAGAGCTCACTTGGAGGAGAGCAGAAAAGAGCACCAACGGAGAGGTCTAGAGGGGAACATATTGAGAACAGAGCAGGACACAAGGGGTAAGGGGTAAGAGTGGAAACACAAGTGTTGTAAGGACAATGGAGCATGCACAGAGGGGACTGAAGAGGAAGAGAGGGCAAAGGAAGAGGATGGGAGGGGAACAGAGCTCAACAGGAGCTGGAGCTCAATCTAAAAATGAACAGAGCTCATATGGAGGGGCCTGGAGGTGCAATTATTAGCATAAAGCCCTGATTATTAACAGCACTGGTAGGTGAGAAATGAGCCCTGCAGAGCAAGTTGCACTTGGAGTCCTTACTGTCCTTCATGGGCAAATCATTCTCATTAAGAATTATTCTGCAGCTCAGAGTCCTGTTGGGCAGAGAACAGATTTGGTTTTAGCAATGTTTTAGAAAAGAAATTTTAGGGCATATGAATGAAATTAAGCAGCCTAAAAGTGCTCTCTATTTAGACTCACATGTTTGAAGCAGGCACAGTAGCAGGGCAGAAGCACAATGACTGTTTCTCACACCTGTCTGCCTGGTGCAGCTGGTAGCAGCTGGATGAGGGGCGCCTAACTGCTGCGATTGGTAATGAGTGGCTGACTGATGTGGGATTGATTTGACCTCATTTGGGTCAATTTTGAGGCCTGGGTTTAAGCAAAACTGGAAAATCAAACATACAATTGGGCTAATTTCAAAGCTAAGCATCAGTGGCTGATCCTTCCAGCACTGCCTGTGAGCAGGAGACCATTTTAAACCATATTTTATTGGCTCCCTTACTGTGGGTAGGACAATCACCTGCCTTATAAAATATTTTGTTTAAAAATGAAGTTGGCCAAATTATGTCCAGACGATAGCAACTACTAAAAACATGTAGAGAGGGCTCCCCAAATTACCCTCTATTTGTCTGTTATGCACACAAGATTTGTGCCTCAAGTGGTTCCATGCCACTACGTTGCTGGTCCTTCTGTCACTGTCAGCAGCTTGCTTCAAAATTCTCTACAATTAACAGAAAAATGGGAAACTTTGGCTCCTACTTAAGTTCATTTGCGTAAACAGCTGTGGCAGTGAAAGGTGCTTCAGTCACAGGTTTTTTGCCCCTGTGGTGGAAGTGTGACAGGAAGATGGAGCATGTGCCCATGCTTCTGTTTTGTGTGGATCAGCAGCTTATGCTGAAACACCAACCTGCAGGCTGGAGCAGCTGAGACACATGGGACTGTTCTTTTGACTTTGCTATTGGGCAGAGGGATGGGACAGGGTCTTTGTAAACTGCTGCCATAAGATCAGTTGGACCAAATCATGGCATCTTTGGGGAATTAGTTTATTTATTAAAGCTATCTCTATTTTTTTAATGTGATGTTGAGGTGTGAGAGTCACCTCATAGGTGTTATACAGCTGGTTAGCAGTCCTCATGCTGATGTACTGCTTGTCTGCCATAAGCAAACTCAAATGCATTAAATAATGTCTCTTATTTTTTTTCCTGTTTTTAAACTCCAGTGCACACATCAGTTTGCTTGGTGCAGATTCTATCCAGGAGTTTGCAATTCCAAATTTCATTTTCAAATCCCTTACTCTTTTAAAAAGTTCCTGCAAACCTCCTCACTCTCCATTAGTCTCTAGAGGAGCTGTCAGCATCTAGTGTAGCAAGGGATGGGTCTCCTTCAGCGTGGGATGGCTTTGTGTGCTCACTAATAAAGGAGGAATTCTGATGGAGGTGTTAAGAGTACTGCTTGCTCAGTGGAGAAGGGTGGAGATATTGACATGGTTATCTGTGAAGTGATGGCATTCAAATAACATCCACGATACTAATTTGCTGAGTGTTTACAAAGCCTTCAATGACAGCCTGGAGAACTTATTTCTATGTCCCCAGAATATGATTGGAAGTGCTGGTGGCTGGTACTCAACTACTTGGAATCTTACATACTTAAACTAAGATGTTGCTAAAGAAAATGGTAAAATTTGCACTGGCACTATCTAATGTCTAGGGCACTGAATAATTAAACTCAACACAGACTTCAAGCTGCCAGCATCTCTGGAAATGGGATTTATTTACATTCATGCTGAGTCAGGTAAAATGTTTCTGTTCATACCATCCTGAACAGAACAGAGAAATTTTCATCTTTTAGAGCTGTTTTCAGCAAGTGAGCTGTATGTTTAAAAAGCAAACACTGGATCATATCTATTTGTTCAGACAAGCTCTGCATTGTCAGCCTGAAAGTCAAGTTGCACATTCTCTGGAAACTCATATGACCATCAGAAGAGCACAGGGGCAGCACGCACATGAGCATCTATCAGCCAAAGTCAGCCTTGGAAATAACATAATTTTTTTCAGCACTGTTTATTTTTCGTCTGTGTTCACAAATATCTTGACTCTGCAGTGGAAACCTTTCAGTGATGAAGGCTGTCATGCAATATTTTTCTCCTTTTCATCTTGTTGAAGCTGTTGTTCTGCTGGACAGCCAACAGATTTATTGCAAAATTGGTAATTAGGAAAATGAGAGTGGATGAAGAAGTCTTCACCTGACCACATCACCCCCTTCTCTCCCTCCACACACTCTCCTAACTAGAACTGTGTTGGACTTACATTGTACTTTTGGCCTCTCAGTGCCAAAATTTGCTCTCAAGTTTCATTATCAGGCACATGAAACTGAACAACAGTCTTGAAAAGTGAGCAAGAATCATAACAGCTTTTGCAATCTGGTGGCTTCTACCTGCTTTATCTTTGGTAAGGCTGGCAAGAGCTGAGTGAGTAGGGTATAGCTGAGTAGTACATAACTGTAAAGTGTAACCATAGTTCTAGGATGAACTGTGCTTTACGAAAGGCTTAACGGTGGCATGGTGTGAAAAGAAGGGCACGTGTGTTCACACCATGGACTGTGTGGTCTTATGAAAACAGCTTCTTCATGCTGCAAAAGATGTAGAAGTGGATGTGGACTATACAGTAAAGCGAACCTGATCAGCCTGTACTCAACAAACAAATGAACATTTCACAGTTATTTATTCTGGGCTGGGGAGTGGGGCGGATGAGGGGACTGTTACACAAAGTCTTCACTTAAATGCTTCATTGTTATCTGCTGCTGCTGTTCACCTAGCTCTCTCTGACTCCTAGCCCTACTTGTTTAGCCAGACCTCAGCTCCTTTTAATACTTAGGCAGTCTTGCTTTGCAAGTACAGCCTTCTCTCTGGGACCATGGAGGCAAGCCACTGACCGGTGCATTGCTTGGCCTCTTCCCATGTGTAGCGGGGCACGTAGCCAAAATCCTTCTGTGCCTTTCTGTACGAGAAGGTGAATGGGGTGTTCAGTAGAATGACCAGGTGACGGTTGGTGGAGGGGATGTATCTGAAAAAGGGCCTGAGCAAGAAGCTCATGATCTCCAGTAGCAGCGAGAAGTAATATAACATTGTCAGAGGCATGGGGAGCTTGGGCTCAATTCCAAACCCTAGGTTCTTGGTCAGCTCATAATTTAGATCTGCATAGCTCATATGAGGAGTGTCATCTGAGATGTAGTAGAAATGCCCCCTGATGTGCTTGGCTTTCTGTGGGATTCGCAGGGCTTTGGCTGCCTGCACATGTGCCCAGGCAATGTTCCCCACGTACACGGGGTTCACCAAAGCCTCCTTCCTGGAGAAGCGCAGGTAGACATTTTTGTTCAACAGACATTTATCCAGATGACCTTGAAGAAATGGGCATCCTTCTCCAAAAATGTACATGGATCTCAGGGCACAAGTTGTCAGAGTGCCACCATCCTTTAACACCTGGCCATCTGCTTTCAGCACAGAATCCTCTGCCAGTCTCTTACTCTGGGCGTAAGGAAATTTTGATACGCTTTCATAAGCTGTATCTTCATCACCATTGAAAATTGGGTCACCTTTGAAGTTTGGACCTGTCACTTCTATGGTACTGGTATATATGAAGTGCTTCACGTTACAGCGGACGCATGCCTCCAGCAGTAGCTGGGTACCTTCAAAAGAGAAACATACAAGTCAGTCTAGAGCTCTCTAAGCAGCAAAAAGCGGACTTTTTACACCAGAAACAGCACCTCTGGCCTGAGCCTGGCCACATGTCCCCTCTCTGCAGCTGGAAGAATTCTGTTCTGAACTGGGCAGCGTGTTCAATCAAACAGAACCTGCTCTGCATCTATATTTAAGTGGTGTCAGTACACCCAACGGAGTTAAACAAGGATGAACACTTGATCTTAATTGCATATTGTGGGATTTTTATGTCGAGTCAAATTTTGCTCTTGGTTACTCTAGCATGGACACTGACCACAGATTCAGGGCCTTGTGCCTGTTGGTTGGATTGACTTGGCGTAAGGCAGAGAACCTTGAGATGCCCCTCTCATTAGCTACCATCTATCCTGTATGCTGGAGCCCCTGTTTTCCAAGCTTGAGGATGCTCTTGGGTGGTTTGCTGAGCAGGGATAGAGTTAATGTGGGACCTGAATGTTTGCTCCAAAAGCAGCTTCACCCAGTGGGAGTATATCTACTATTCAATTGGCTTGAAGGGAAAGATCTGGTGTCAGAACAACACATGATAACATGTAGTCAAAGAGCATAGAGTAATGTGCAGTGAGCAAAGTGATGTTTCTGTATGTATGCCTCCTTTTTTGGCATATTCTGGCTTTTACTTACAGTAATATGGTATTTCTTATTTTTAAAATCCTGTCACAATGCTTTCATTGAGGGGAGCAGAGGTAAACTGGCAGGTTCAAGGTCTTTCAAATAGCCAAGAGGGTTAAGCTAGGAAAGCACATTCAAGGGGGAAATAAATACTTTAATAAGTTTTGTTGTTCTAATTGCTTTCAAGTAGACTCTTCTTTTTCTTCTGAGCTTTGTGGCAAAAATTGCCTTGCTTGTTGTGCATGGTGTATGAGAGATTATGTGTGAAAGGGCCAGCGACTTCAGAACATAAGATACAACTCAAAGACTTTTGTAAATGTCTTTGGCAAAGGAACATTGAAACAAAATTACTGATATGATATCAAAAGGGTGTGACCTAAAATCTAGGGGATAAAAATCAAACACTAGCAGTGAGGCACATAAATGATCTAACAAGTCTGCTCGATCTGTTACAACCACAACTAAAGGCAGCACAACGCAGAGCAGGCTAGTGTTGCTAACGAGAGTGCAATGAACAAAAGGTTTGGAGGGCCAAGGAATATTGGCAGCAAAATGTGGACCCATTAAGGAGTGAAAAATGGGAAGAATTATTGAACTGGATGTTGTTAGGGCACCGAAATTCCTTTTTACAAGCTTGAACAATGAAAAGAAAGAAGTTGAAGCAAATGGAAAATAAATCTGGATGAGGCTTTAAGAAACATTAAAGAAGTGCAAAGAAAGAAAAGATTACACAACCAGGAATAAATTCACATGGAAAGTGAGTTCATGCAAGTCACTATGTTTAGGTGACACACAAGCCAGGGTCACTTGGAGAATTAATTAATTACTAAAATTTTAAAAATTAATAGCTTAATTCCTGACATCAATGTTTAGGTGAGCGAAAGTAATAAAGTGCAGAAGAGCTAAGGAAAATCAAATGGGATAGCGAGTTTTAAAAAAAGCAAACATAAAATTATGTTGACAGTTGGTATCTGTTCAAGATCAGTTTCGCCCAAATAAAATGTGTTTTATTTGAAAATCAAAGTTTTATGTAAAAAATTAAAACGTTTTTACAGCAATGGGAATTTGAGCATCTTTCACATAGCATGTAATAATTTAAATCTTCCATGGAGCAGGTCTTTGCACACAAAACCCTTCTGGAAGAGGATCTGCTTCACAGGGGGTACTTTTGTTTGGATCATATTTAATTATTTTCTTAATTCCCTTCCTCCTAAAAATTTTCCTTACTTCCCTTCCTGAAAGGATATTTTTGCTCTGAGGCATTGTGTGGCCTGTGAGACAGAGGGAGGCCCTGCATCACGGCAAGTTTAACTTGTTTGCTTCTCTTCTGCTTTGTGAACATCCACATCTGGTTCTTTGACACGTTTGTGAGAAACAAAACTTTCATGCCGTAAGTCTATGAAGTACGTAGCAGTGTCTTGGCTGGACAGAAAGACAGAAGAGAATCAGAATGGAAATGGAGGGAAACAGGGAAGCAGACTGCAGCATTTACTGATTGACTTTAGGGTCAGTTTGCTCCAGGAGCAGGACTAGTCTGTGCTTTAATTCCATCAAATCTTACCAGCTAACCCTCGCTGGCCCAGTGGGATTATGTCACCCACAGGCAGACTCTGCTGGGGGGTGGGATCTGAAAGATTTATGAAAGCCTAGATACTTTGTGCTTAAGTCTAAACCTGCCAAAAGAAATGAAGAGGCTGACTTAAATAAACTCTCTATGTCTGACTCCATTTTGGAGCTAGAGAACTTTCTGCTTTTGGGACATTATAATATTTGTTTGGGTTTTTTTTGTCGAGGTTTGGTTTTGGTTTTTTTTCCCATGGGTTTAGGCAACACATCCTGCTGTGAAAAATAGGTTGTAGCTAGATAGCTAGATAAAGAGAGAGCTTTACAAATCCTCTTTCTGAGCTATTCTGAACCTCTATGTATTTATTTTTCATGCTACCCAATGCACAGGTTTCTGTTCTTCCCTCCTTGTCTGGGACCTAAGAAGCTGCCCGCTGGGCTTTAATTTGTGGCCACTGACAATTTGTGGCTTTGACTGAGCAGAAATCAAAGGGTGTGGAAGCTGAACATACAGGCAGTGAGCCAGGCTAAAACAACCAAAATGCCATCCCACTGTTTTAAGGTACATGTAAGAGATAACTCAGCTACAAAGAATGCTCTCTTGCTCTGAACATTGGTGAGTAGTCAATATTTGTAAAAGTGGTGCTGGTAGAAATATGTTCCTTATTTTTCTGTGAAGAAGCCCTGTATCTGTGGCAGAGAGGAACAAACAACCAGGAAAACTGTTCGCATACATAAGAACATCTTCCCCAAATATTTGCCAAGGAGCTGAAGCAACACAACCAGGGCAGTGAGTGTGCATGCAGGTTAGGCAGTACCAGTTCTCTGAAAGGCATAGAGGGTTTTGGGATCACACAGAGGGGGATGAAATTGTTATTTTAGGAAATATATTTAAATTTCCTGGCAGCTGATGCCACACAGGCCATTCCTATGCCTTCATCTGATCTTTTCATAAAGAACAGGGGCTACTTAGTAGAAAGGGGGATCCCATCACTGAGTGAGAAATCACTGAAACCCCTCCCTCACCTAGTCTTGAGTTTGTTGGGGGATTTTTAATGATAAGCTTACAATAGGAGAGCACCTCGCTTCTCTGAACTGCATTCATGCATGCACAGATGTAATGATAAATGTGAGGAAAAGGAGAAGAAGAGGAAGAAAAAGAATAGGAAGCAGAGAGCTGTCGACAGGGCCTGGGACAGTAGCAATGCAAGTTTGCTGTAGCTGCAGCCAAAGCCTGCAGTGTTTGTAAAAATCCAAAAATGTACACAGGTAGTGATGCTACATGGGGAAGGAGAATAAGAACCAATTTTGTCAAATGCACATTGGGATTTTAGAGGCGACTTGCTTCCAGAAAGGTCCGCTGAGCATGGGATTTTGGCTATCCCCACTGAAGGCAGAGCCTGTAGAGATCTCAGGATGGGCATATGTGAGTGCTGACAAGAATGAATGATTCTGCAGTGCCCTGCCACGGAAGACTGGTGCACGCTCAGTGTGGAGAGGGACAAAGCTGCATAAGGCTGCACATATGCATATTTTGCATTCACAGGTATGGCTGTGCAAGGTGGAGAACAACCCAGCTCAAAAAATCCCTTTCCTGAGCAGGTGATGATCAGGACATAGTATACGTGGGTTTGAGAAAAGTACTTCACCTGCTTGCTCACCTGTTACATTGACTTCCCAGAGCAGCTGCTTCTCTATGAGGCCCAAGGTGTCAATGATGGAAGCCGTGTGGATGATGAGGGAAATCCCCTGACAGGCACGGTGCAGGAACGTCACATCTCGGATGTCCCCTTCTAGGATCTTCACCTCAGTCTTACCCTGGAACTCTGCAAAGGCAGCAGAAAACAAAGCAGAAGACCTTACAGGCATCCTAAGAAGACCACTGAAAGGAGTGGTGAAGGGCTGTGTGGATGCTGATGCTGTGCCTGGTAGATGTTGACTGCCCAGGAACGGGAGTGATATTTTAAGGCTGGCAAAAAAAGAAGGCGTTTTCCAATGGCTATATTGTCAAGCGTTAATTACAGAATCTGTGATTCTGTAATTACAGTGCTATAGAAGTCTATGTTGCATTACCTACCGTATTTTTGAAGCCACTATTCAACATGGGTTTTTTGGTTTAGTTTGGTTTGTTGTTTGTTTTTTTTGTTTTTTTTTAAAAGAGAAATCTTTCCCACTGCTAGCCAGGGCCTGAAGCTTCTTTCAGGTATGACTGTTTTAAAGTTCACAGAGGTAGTAACTTTGGCTATGCATGTTTTGGTGACTGGCTATTTATAAAAGCGTTAACCCAAGTATACTGAACAGCCAGGCACTGCATGCTTCTGTCTTCAAGATGATGAATGATCTCTGTCCACCCACAGCATGTGTGCACAGGGCTGTGTTCACACCTATTTTCCTGCCCCTTGACCTTGCTCATATTGCAGCTCCTCTAATACATTACTCACAGTTCTGACACATCCTTTTTATGTACCTCGAACAGGATTTACTGTGCCTCTTCTTACTCCAGCTCTGGCTCCATTTCAGCAGCTGTGGGGTCATTTTTGGCATGCACCTCTTTCTGGTCCAAATCTGAACTCTCAAGGCTGCTCTCCTCAGCCACTTCAGCCCTAACTTGCTTTGACTGCTGCTTTTTAAGCACCCTCCCCCCCCAACAGGTAACGTGTGTTACCCTGGTGCAGTCCTAGGCCTCAGAACCACCCTTCCCACTAAATTTTGCTGGGCAGAACTATCCTTTATACAGCCCAAAGCTACACGAACAATATTGAGCCAGCACGGGCTGATTGCTTGGAGAAATTCATACTCCGAGGTAATGCTGCTCTCCTGAGAAGTCTGCTGGCCTGGCTACAGCTACACCATGGGAAGGCAGAGGACATTCTCAGCGTCACTGACAGCTTTTTAGGACATGGCATCATTACAGCAAATCATCTAGTGAGCCACTGCTGTGGCTGCACTAGAGGGCTCCCCAGACACAGCTACTGGGAAGGGACTCTGCAGCACAGGCAGATGCTCTGTCTTCTTCCAGCATAACCAAATGCCCATTTTAGATAAGAGAAGAACCTGATTAATTTATACAGCTTTTAGCCTCAGCCGTGACTGAAATCTTGTGTATCCTAGTGCTCTGTTGCCGGCTCCAAGGCAGGCAGTATTTCATCCTATGTCTTTAATGGAGAAACACTAAAAGAGACAGCTCCTGGGATATGAAACGGAACAACAGTATGTTTTAAAGTGGTTTTATCTCATTATTTCTGTAGCAGGCTAGAATGTAATCCTGTATTAATTTAACAGTCATTCCAATGCATCAGGCTTGAGGGTCTTCTTTTTTTCATCACAGTCTGTTGGTCTGAGATGCGAAATGAGAGCCCAAAGGCTCAACATTTACAAAACTGTTACTAAACCTAGAGTTACTGCCCTCCCAGCACAGTCACTGCCTCATGCTCTCTTATGATTCTCTTTTATTTTACAGAGTGCATTCATTTCCTAGGGCTCTGTTTTCAGAAGGTTTACACTGAATTACATGAATTACATGGTTTTCACAACGTAAATTCTGATATGTGGCCCCTTCACAGTGGTGTTGTGCCTGGGTGGGAGTTAGGAAGGTGCAAATCAAAGCTTTCAGGAAAAAATAGAAAAGGAACCTGTCCTTTTAAAGCTAATCACAAGGATAATTTCTATCCATGTTAGAAAGCTGCTGTCTAGCTGCTTTGTCCCTTGTTTGGGCTTGCAACTTAAGTTCTGTGTGTGATATTAGCTGCTCATCCTTTCCACTTTACTCAGCAGAAGTTGCCCTGGTAGGTACAGTATGGGCCTTGTTCACTTTACCAGCATCAGCTAGATGTCAGGAATCAACACAGTGATCTTGTTTTGCTCTGGGAGAGAGGAAAACTACAGGTAAGCTTGGAAGCAGGTGAGCTTGGAAGCAGAGTGAAGAAAGAAGAAATGACAGTCAGTGATTTCAATCTGAGATGGACAGCAGAGAGAAACTTGATTTCCATCTGCACAAACCAGGCATCAAAAAAAAAGCATGTGTGTGTCAGATGGAAGGGAGAGGAAGAGAATAAATTCAATTCAGCATTTTTGCACAGAGTGATGATGAGAAAGTACCTACCCACTGGGAAAGCTGCTTCTGCTTCACCAATGGTTTCTGTGTGTTCTGAGCTATAAGCAATGCTCACTGCTTGCTAGAGGGTACTTTTTACTTGGAAATGCAATGATTACTCAAAATTCAGTGTCCTGTTGTGAGCAGTGTCTGACTCAGCAGTCCAGACAGACTATTTGCCCTAAACTGTCTTTCTCTTTCCCATGTGTTGTTTAAAGTTCAAGCAAAAAGCAATGTCTGTGAATTTAGCTTGAATTTCTTAGTGCTCTTTCGTAGAGGTCCTAACAGCTGTGGGGTAGATGGTGGGAAAAGGCGCTCCTGATGGGATATCTTCACTTTCCTGGGTAACTGTATGGTTCATTAAAATGGTCTACTTTGTGTATTGATAGGAGAAAATTAAATCTTATCTTCATTTGCAAAGGGTAAAGCAATTTATTGGCTTCTTTAGCCCAGGGAAGCTGAGATGTTTATTCTGTTTCCATTTCAGCTACTGAGATGTTCTGTTGCTGCTCTGCCTTTCTGCTTCGAATACAGTGATAAAGGCAAATGGATGCCTGCAATGTTGAGCAAAAAGCCAGGAGGAAGTTTCCCAGAGCAGGAACTTTCCCCCAGCTGAAGTCCTGGATAAAAAACCCGTTCCATCTCCCTCTACTTTCCTTATACTTTGGAGCAGTACTGAGTTAGCTGTGCAAAAACACTCAGTGCTCAAGCATCACATGATTAATAAATGTCTGACTCTGAAAAATTACCTGAAATGAGGATTCAGGGGGAGAGGGGGGAGGTACACTGAGGGATGAGACAAGAGGGAGTTAATGCTTTGAAATTGTGAGAAATCCTCTTGAGAACAACCTAGGAGTATCCAAGTTTTCCAGAAGTGCCAGTGCAATAGTGAACAAAAAAAAGAATGGTGTAAGTGGAAGCACAGGAAAGGCAGAATGATAAATTTGAAGTGGCAGTGGGAGGCAGGAAACCCAAGGCACCAAACTACCATTTTGAACGTGATGTTCGTTCTTAACCACACAGTGTAACTGGGTAGAATCCAGCTCACAGCGCTTGACATTGCTTGGATCATCCTGAATTCCCCAGGGCTGTGGAAGACCACAAATACCAGTGTTTGATGCAGACTGAGTGCAATGCTCAAGGTCTCAGCAGGAAACTTGCTTGGACAAAAGAGGAGTCTCCGTGAATGTCTCCTCGCACAAAGAGCTATAACTTGCATGTACTCCTGCATCTTACTACCACAGCCCTGACTGCAAAGATATTGCAAGTAAAAGGTGCTCAAGAGCTTAGTGAGAAAGTAAACCACTCAGCTCTGCTCCTGGCTATTCAAGAAATCCAAACAATATCTGCCAGCAAGTAAAAGTCCCTGCAGTAAAAATAACTCAGGTCAGAAGGCTCCAGCCCTCCAGTTTCTGCCGCAGCCCTGCATTTGGTCTAGCAGTCAGCGTGCTAGAGAAGGGCTTGAAAGGGAATGGCAGGAAAATATTTCAGCTAGTCCTGAGCGCAAGCACTGGCAGGACACTTGAAGAGATGTAGCTATAGAGGCTGATAGACAGAGGGACTGCCAGTCAAAGTGCAGGGGCTCAAGACAGTTCAAACACATCTGAAATGACAGCCTGTTGTTCCTACTACCTGGTTGGGTGGGGGGGGAAGCTCTGATAACTGATCTTTCCCTTCATCCTGTGTTGGTCAGATAGGCACCAGGAATGTTTCAAGAATAGGAGGGGGAGTGTCTGGGCAGTGTTCAGTGGAGGAAGGAGGGAGGATAAGAAAGGAGGGAGAATAGGGAAGGAGGGCATAGAGCTTTCCTATTAAAAGACAAAAAGGAACAGTGAAATCTTTGCTGCTCTCACAAGCAATTGTTTTCACTCCCCAGGAAGCTCCATGATCCCCAAAAAGCTATCCTGGCCCAAAGCAGTGCAGATGCTTCTGTCGCTGCCCTGCTACATCAGTGCTAAACCACACACACTCCTGCTGCTGCAAGTACTTTAGCCTACTGCAGCTGCAGGTTTTGTTACTTGGGGGAACTGCCTGGAAGTCAGAGCAGGAAGGGCTGCTGCAAGGGTGTCTAGCAAATCCTCAGTGAAACACTTGTGGTATATTAGGTTATGATTTGTGTTAAAAGAAATGGAGAAGCGCTGCTCTCGTTACCAAATGTTGTATGGAAAGAGAATAACAGGACATAGAAATGTGTAACTAAACAGAATTGCCTAATGGTATGGAAAGAGAATAAAACAAGATGCAAGTCATCATTGGTGGGATGCACTCTTGGGATGGTAGCTGACTGCAACTGGGATTTTGAATACATTGTGTCACCTCATTATTGTTTTATTAATATTAGTTAGTATAAGTTTACTATTGTCTTTTGTAATACTTGTATGGATTGGAAAGCATTGCGACAAATGGCAACATTAACTTTCTTGTCAAAAGTACATGGTAAGGCATTAAGAACCACATGTGGTAGAAATTGTGGAGAAGAATTTTTATATTAAGTAAAAGAATTTACTAATTTTCTAAAAAAAGGGGGGACTGAGACAGGGAGTTTGAGGTTAAAGAGTGACTGATTAGGAATAGCTGTTCAGATAATGTATGATTAAGTTTGCTGTGCTTGCAAAGACAGGATGAGAGGATCAAAACTGTGATGATAAGGGAAGGAACTGCTAATCAAAATGAGATGAGAGAATGCAACACCCTCAAAGTTGCAAGATAAAGGAGACTTCTTGGATCCCCACTGGCTGAAAACCAGCCTGGCCCTTTGGAATGCGGCAAGGTGGAAAGTTCAACTCCGAGAAAGACTCGTTTTACTTCATCCCGTGGACCACCGTATGACCACTAGGCAGCACTGCGCAGGTGGAGAAGGACTCTTTAGCTAATTATAACATGAAGTGGGGCTAGGAAATTAATACGAATGAACGTATTGCGAAACTTAATGGATATGGAATGTTTCGGGGAATAAATAGAGGAATAGGTTTTGTGGAAAGGTACGCTTGTTGGTAGAGCAGATGCTCCCCTCGCGCCCAGCGCTGCTTGCTTATTCTTCACCTACGAACAAAATAAAAATTTTAACTTTTTTTTTTTTTTAAGTTGCAAAAGCGCCTTCGTTGATAACACACTGAATGAGATTTAATGAGGAGGAAGTCCAAGTTGTATAAAACCATCCTAAAAGCTTGTGTAATTTGCACCAGGTTTATGGTGCACTGTTACTATTCTTTGGTGACACTTAAACACTTTATAGAAAGATTGTGGCTCTTTAGCAGATTGGATGGGGATATTCCATAAGGGTTACCATACAGTTGCCTGTATAGAGGAAGAATAGTCTTGAGGTTAAGATGTGACGGAGGGAAACATTCTCAAGTAAATGTCACGGAGAGACTTAAGAACTTGATTGAATTTAGGTTCCTAGGTGCCTTTTTATAGATGTGCTCAGGATCCCAGGAAATGGGACATTTAAAATGTAGTACTCTGATCTGCTTTCTGTGCCACAGGCCATTTCTGACACTGGGCATATCACTTATTTGTGCTGTCTCCAGTCCATTCAAAAAGTCAGAGTCCTGACTTGCCCTTTGGAAATGGGTGCCCTGTCTCCTCTATGCATAGCTCAAAAGAGTTCTGCTCTCCATGCAACTGTGATAATAATAATAACAACACATTTTTAAGATACCTCACAACTCTCAGCCAGCAGATCAGAGGTTAACTGAACTAGTCACAGGTTGAACAAAACTATTAGCACTTATGCCCAGAACTTAACCACTGCTTTCTAGCCCTGCATAATGAGCCCAAGTGACACTGCCCCTCTGCCCCCAGTATAGCAATGTTTGCATTTCTCTTCCCCTCAGCAAAAGTGTGAGATTTTTGCACTAATTTTGCTCTGTGGATTTTGATGTAATAAAAGTCAAGTTGAAGGAAACCTACTTACTGCATTAACAGTATATAGGTCTCTCTTTCAATGTAGAGAAGCCTCAGGGTCTGGCAAAGAGAACTCTTGCTTTTACACTTTACATCCGATTTCTTGCTGGAGAGAGAGGGAGGGGTAAAGCAAGACTTCCTAGAAATTAAAACTCTATCTGCAAAACAGGGTTTCAGTGCTATCCACCTGTGACAATAACACATATACCTGCAACACATAGCCCTCACGAGACAGTACTTACTTCCAAATCTCCGGAGTGCTTCACTGCTAAAGGCTTTGTCCAGCAATCGAATCTCAGCCAGTGCCTCCTCTTCTTCCAGCAGCAAGTGGACGATCCTCTGGCCAAGAAATCCTCCTGCTCCTGTCACCAGACAGCTTACTCCAGCCAGGGACATTGCTCTCGGTCGCTCCTTGGTGGTGAACTGCCTCTCTCTTGAGATTAGGCTGGCTGGTTCACGTCCTGCCTGAGGAAATGAGCACACAACATCAACCTCTGGAGTCTTTACAAATAAAAAGGTGTTACAGAAAGAGACTACTGGAAAACAAGCTCTGACCTCTATGTTAAACAAATTTTAAAGCACTTCTTGCTTTTGCTAGCTATTCCTGTTCAGAAGTAGTCTCTGCAATTTTTTTCCAGACAAATAAAAAACTATTTACAAACTATTACAAACTGAATAAACGAACAAATATGAAAATGTCAAAATCAACTTCAATGCCAAACAAACCCTGCAAAAGTTTGCCTCAATCCTTGGTTCCACCTCTCTAGCACTCAAAAGACTGGTGGGAGAGATTTCCTTGTATTTATATACCACAGAGCACTACCTCTGTCATTTTGCTTCCCCTCCCTCTTGTGTGCCTCCTTTGCTGCAAATGGTTGTGCTGCTTCCACCCCTCCCCTCTCAAAGAGGAAGGCTCTGGATGCAGCGAGGTCTGAGCGCCTGTCTAGATCTGGTCCTGCAAGTCTAAATCCTTGGAGGGTAAACCTGGATAATTCTCTGGAGCTGGGTTTGTTTGTGTAATACGGTATTTATATAAAGGCAGAGAGCATTAAAATTAAATGTAAATAGCAGATGTAGTTGTTCATAACTGCTTGAGAGGTAGACTGTACTGCTATACTTTTTTTTGGGCACTGGGCTCCCCATTATAGCATGGGTTTCTCACTCTCTGTGTGAGGCTGAAAACTAACCTCTGGGATTTTGTATTTGTTCAGTACGCTCAAGGCATTTGAAGTGATGAAATAGTCTAATGTAAGGACTGGTTAAATTAGAGCTGCTAACCAGGTCTTTGTGTGCTGACACACTGACTGGAGCTGTATTTCTCTCTGTCCCAACAGGGACAGGCAGACATCCCTACAGAAAAAAAGTGTCAAATAGGTGGCTGCCTTAAGTGAGGTGTGCTACTACAGGATGTTACAAAAAGGAGCCCAGCAACGAAACTAATTAGGCTGAAATCACTTGGAAGGGGATCACTGATTTCAGGCACAGCTGGAACAGATCTCTAAAAATGCTTCACTCGTATTCGTGTGACTAACTTCTAAACTACCTTTTTTGTTCTGTAGTCACGAATCTTGCTCGGTCATCAAAGAGAGCCCTGGAGAAGAGTTATAGTAACAGCACCCCTCCACCACCACCCCTGTTACTTTTTTAGAGCAAAGCTAGACCTGCAAGTGACAGCAGAAACATTTCTGTTCGAGGAGAAAAGAGTTTCTATCTGACACAGATGACAATGTTTTGGCAACTGTTTCAATCACAGAGTCCTTGAAAATCCTACCCTTACCCCAACAAAGCTTTAAAAAAATGTTATCAGTGCTTCTTTCCTTGACTTCTTGCATACAGGACCTTGACGCTGCATCTTATCAGAAGCTGCTGCAAATTAATTTTGCGCAGTGCACGCATTTTGGAAGGAAAATAACTGACCAAAGCCTGCTGCTGTAACTGGTGTTCTCCAAAACAGTGCTTCCTTTTTACTGTTAGAAAGAAAATAAATACCTTAATGAGAGTTTATAAAAACAGACAACACAACATGGCCTTTGTAAAACCGTAGAAAACATTTTCTGACACCAAGCTTACATATTACCATGCCTAAGTTTAGGCGGAGTGCTTTATATGAGAATATGAGTGCTGCGTAGAAGACTGTAGGGAGGTTTACACTGCTGTGCTTTTGTCCTCTTAGGTACTACAGGGCCAAATGCTTGGCATAGTTCGAGGGAATTTCATACCATCACTACACAGCAGCCTTCATTTGAACTACTGCTTGGGGATGTCAGGGATCAGACAGGAGCAGTTTGCTCAGTTCAAGCGCAGACCTGTTGGTGCTTTCTCTGCTCTCAGAGACAGCATTTTCACCTTCCTTTACTGCTTGGTACTGCTGCATGGAGTTGCTGGGTGGCACGGCTGCTCCTCTGTGCTGCAGACAAGCTGGCTCTGGTGTTCCTTGAAGGACATGGAGGCAGATGCCAGAGTGGGATTTACACCCCAGAATGGTGTCCATGAGCAGCAAGGTCAGAGCACACCAGACCCCTGACCACCAGGAACAACCTGAAGAAGTTCAGAGCTGTTACACAGGTCTGGGATTTGCAGACTAAAATATAGGTCATCTAAAAATTTTACCAACTCTGTGTTCTTGTGTCTAAGGCATAGTCATTTTTTAACTATGTTATCTTCTCCTCCTTGACTTTATCGTAAAACGAGGCCTTCACAATCTGGTACTTTGCTGATTTACACAGAGATGGATGGTAGAATGGGCTGGATGTCTCAGAGTATCATTTCAGAGCTTGCCAATTCTGTCTTGGGGAATTGCTACACATGGACTAAGTGCATAGCTGAGTACATATGGATCCCCTACGTCCCACCACACCCATGTCCCTAATCTTCTGGTCCAGGAGCAGTATTGGTCCTTTGCTTTTATTCGAGCTTACTGTGACAGAGATACTTGGGGGAAACGGCTAGCTGGTGTTAGGAGAAAACATTTTCTTAGCATTGGCACAAGGAAAAAAAGGGATTGGGGGGGGGGTGTAGTAGAAATGAGAAGACAGCAAGAGAGAAAAAGTGAAGGGAAAATTCCCAGCAGCATTGAGAACAAAATGAATCATGGCACTGCAATGAATAAATACAGTAACACTGAAGATCACAGAAGTTTTAGGTAGGATTAAATATACTTTTACAGAGGACGATGCTGCTTAATTGTGCAATCTGACAAAAGAAGCTATCCAAGAGTAAGAAGATCCTTTTGTCCAGAGAAGTCTGATTTAGGAAAGTGGTTTCTGGAGCCTGACCTGTTGCCCAGACTGATGAGCAAGGAAAGCTTCTGCCCTTCAGGGTGGGAGGCACTGTTCCCTCCTGGAGACATTTTCCTCTCTCTTCTGGTTATACATTGACAATATGCAACAAGACTTAAATAACTAACTTTAGACAGCTGTGCTGAATCAAACTCTGAATAAACACAACATCTCATAGTGGGGAACAGTTTTAAGACACTTTAACTGAGGTATGAAGATAACCATCTTAAGAGGCCCCAGTGTTTCTGTGTATTCAAACCTGACAAAGAAGTCCTATTTCAGTGATACCACAATTCTTCCAGTAGAAGGGAGAAAGTGATTGTAAACTTCTTTTATGTGATCTTTAAGATCAGAAAGACTTACCTGTAGTATTCTTTGCTGTATTAGACATCACATGAGTTGGGCGATTAACTAGAAACAAACATTTGGTTTCATTTTCCTCAAAGAGAATTTTCTCATTTTCTCATTTTCCTCAAAGAATTTTCTCATTTTTCATATTCCTCAAAGGGAATTTTCTCATTTTCTCATTTTCATTTTCCTCAAAGGGAAACTTTGGTTTTAGGTAGAAATCTGTTTCCACAACTGAAATTGATGACTGAATTATATATTTCAAGGCTGTAGAAATTTGCACCACATGCCAAAGGAAAATGTTTATGTTTTGATCAATTTTGTAGACAAATTACCCTTGTAAGTAGACTGGTTCCCTGTCCCTCCCAGGGACATCATCCTTCAGAGATCCTGGGAGGCAGCAAGATTTGATTAGTCCTTAACCCGCATGTTTACAATCTCTTTGGGCCAAGTTTTTTTGAAAGATTTCACCTTGCTTGAATTAGTATCAGAGATATTCACAAGGATCAAATACAGAAAGCAGGACAGAATGTAGACAAGGGGGCATGACAATTTGGTACGCATTGGCACATCTGATGTGCAGCTCCTATTTTATGATTCTGTGACATCCCCAACAACTTAGATTGAAAAGAGTCTCTGGAGGTCTCTGACCCAACCTCTTCTCAAAGCAGTGTCCAATTAGATGAGGTTGCTCAGTACCTTGACCAGTCAAGCTCTGAATATCTCTAAGGATGGAGGTTTTACAAACCCTCTGTTGCAGTGCCTGACCACCCTTATGGTGAATTTTTTTCCACTAATTTCTAACTGGAATTTTCCTCATTCCAACTTGTGCCTGTTACCTTTCATCCTTTGACTGCACACGTCCGAGAAGTTGGGATGCATCTTCTCTGTTCACTCCAACTGAGTAGTAAAAGGTAGTGATGTGTTCCCCCCTCCCCCTGCCTGCAGCCTGCTCAGGACTGAGGTCACCCAGTTGTCTCAGTCTCTTCTTGTACATCCTTGAAGTCCAGCAAAGTGTGCAATGTGGTATAATTCCTGAGTCTTATCTGGTGGGCTATCAGCCTCATGGCAAGGTTTATTATTACTGGAACAGAGAGGAAGGCCTCCATGCGAAGGCCTCTGGAAGATCACTGCTCACGCTGTTATCTCTGCTAGAAATTCAGGTCTAAACACAGCAAGCTAGCAATGCTAGCTTCTCTCTTCTGCCTCCTTAAGGCCAATTTAAAGTAGGGCTTACACAGAAGGTTGCTTCTTGATAGTTTGGCTCTTCCTGGGGGTGCCAGGGAAGTGGGCACCAGGGCACCTGCCTGATGCAAAGCCGGCTGCAATGGGGGTCTGCACCGCTGTGAGCTGGCTTTTTGCCCCAGAAGTGGTATTCTGCTGTGGGCAGTGGCTTGCCCTTGAAACCTCAACTGCAGAGCAGCTTTATTATTTGCTCCCAGGAGGCACATGCCCGATTCTGTGGTGGATTCCCCTTTGGTACTGTGACATGATACTCACACAAACCTGACCAGGAAAATCTTCTCTTCCTCTTACTCCCAGGGGAATGCAGAACTGTCCAAGTGTGCAGGCATTGCCTTAGTTTTGGAATACATGCTAATCTGAAAGGGGAGAAGGGGCTAGGAGGATATATCACTGTATATTTCAAAAAATCTCATAGAAAGGTGAGTTACCAGCTGTTTCTCCCCAAATCACTAAATAAACCATTGTACTTATTTTCATTATGTGGCCTTGCCTTTTCTCCAAAACAGATTTCAATCTCATGGTACTCAACTTTGGTTAATTAATGAGTGTTAAAGCAGTTAAACCCTTTATGCAGATTCAGCTTATTTCCAGTTACATTAGCCCAATTCCTCACTGATACGCACACCACATTTTTAACAAAGACCAAATGTGCACACAGGGGTTTTCCCCTTTTTAAATAGATGAATTCTGTTTACACCTTTACACCTTTACTTGGATAGCATTATATAAATATTAAAAACCAAGTATTGTTAAACTCCTCCTAGGGAGAATAGTTCAGAGTAAATACTCATGCTGCAGCCTATTGACACAGACAAGCCCGAAGGGACATCAGCTCCAAGTAATTCAACAGACTCCTGCCCTGGCTGCAGGACCCTATCTGCCCCCACTCTGCCTCATCTCCTCTCCCCAGTAGCTCCCTCACCTCTGGGCAGGAGCAGGCTTCCTTGCTTTCCTCTCCAGGCAGCAAGGTGGCAGCTCTGGCATTCCCACCAAAGGTCCATGACACTGGGAGGCTCATGTTAGTCAGCAATATATAGAAATAATAGCCTAGATAAGGACTGAAATACTTCTGAAGAAAAATAATGGAGAGGAGAGGAGAGGAGAGGAGAGGAGAGGAGGAAAAAGAACAAAGAGAGAGTGAGCTTCTAGTTGTTATTAAGTACCCATCAGCACTCTGTGAAGACATGTGGGTGGCACAGCCAAGAGTGTGTGCTTCCTCATGGGGAGGCAAGACCCACATCTCAGGAAGAAACCTGGACAGGAAAGGGATGAGCACATATTTCTGTTACTCTGTTACCTTGGAGGCTGGGGGTTTGTGCTGCTCTATCCTGGCAGCAGGTGCACCACTGCCCCTGCACCATCTTCTGAGAGCAAAGGCCATGTGGTGCGCGGGTGGTGCCATTAGCTCCTGCCTGCTCCGTCAGCCTGCGTGGGCCCCACTCATCCGTGAGCAGAGACCAGGGCACCGGATGAGTTGTTGATGCACTTCCACAAACTTGTGCTGTCCTCTGAAAATGCACAGGTCCTGACCAATGCTTGGATGAGTTTGCAGTGTAAATCAATTGTGTAGTGAAGGAAGAGATGCTCTCTTCAGGGAGCACAGGGCATTGCTTTTGTTACTAGTGATTTAATTTCTCTGCATTTAGAAGCATAAAGGGTAGCTGGGGAGCCTGTTACCTGGTGCATCCTGTTTCTGTATCTGCTACAAACACATCCAAGAAAGCCCAAGCTCTGGAAGATACCAGCCACAGCACTTACTGCCTAGGGCAGGAATGGTGTCTAGCTTGAGTTGCGGTCAGACTTGGTAGGACAACCAAGTGGAAGAAGCAAGAGACATAGTTCTCTATGTCTGGCTGCCAGATGTAACAGATCTTGGGAGTAAGACCCAACACAGTTAATGCCACCAAACAGACAGTTTAAAGTAAATGTATTTAAGCAAGTAACAATTACTCAAGTGTTGATGAACTCCTTGGTCTCAGAAAAGGCAGAGAATGGCCTTTGCTAACACAGAGCCTTTCCTAATCTCCTCAAGAGTTTCCTGAAGGCCTTGTCAGATACTTATCACACGCTCAATATTTTCACCTCCTTTTTGTCTCTTCAGACTGGTTTGGGACCTCAGCATGAGCTGCCTCTCTTCAGTGGGCATTGCAGGAGACTGTTCACAGCTTTGAGAACTGAACTAAATGTCGGCCAATCTCTGAGACTTTGGCACAGCCTGAAATAGAGAAATGAAACATGTTGGTGAGAGAGAAAGGTCTGTGGATGAAACTTGGAAGGCTCAATCTCTGAATCACAGTCTAGTCTTGTATGAGCCATGTGGGGATAGGTTGGTACTTAACATCTCACTCATAGGAGCCCTACTTCTCAATGGCATCTTCAGCCTTGAGGCTAGGCACCAGGCTTCCCACACAAGAAAAGTTAGAAACATGGAAAAAAAGGATCTTTGTAATGAGCTGAGCAGGGAGCCATCTGATCCAGCCAGAAGTGAAAGGTAGACAGGAAAGACACAAGGATTGCCGTGTGTCAAGTGACTGGAGGTGGAGATTTGCATGGCTGTTTCATTTGGTCAAATCTGGGTGCAATTTCACAGCTCTGCCAAAAAGGTCCCAACCTGCTCCTCTTGCCAAGTTCAGTGCCCTTTTGCATGTAAAGAAGTGTGGGGAACTCCTAGGAAAAAAAAACATCTTGTAGTACTCTTTACTAGTTGAAAAAGTCACCCAAAAAAACAGGCCATTAAGAAATGTCCAACAGGATTTCAGTTCCAGTCTCGCAGTGAGGGTTGATGTCCACTTGTGTTCATTGTTGCTAGAGCATGAAAATCTTAAAAACATGATTTGAAGTGTGATAAGACCCTTTGCTAATGTCTGAATATTTCTGCACTGGATTTGCATGTCACACTTCTTCATGTGTGAAGCTGGAGTTTGCAGTGGGCTGTGCAAATGTGCTGTTTAATGAGGGGCTCAAACATGGCAACTACAGGCAGGAGCAGAAGCGTGCAATGCAGAATGAGGAACAACAGTAAAAGCTTGGAGGAGACATGGAGGCTTTTAAAGCATGTGAAATGCAGAGATTTGAACCTGCACCAACAGACTGTATTCCCTAAAACACAGAGAAAAATTCTGCACCTGTTTTTTCCAAATTTTTCATGCAGCAAAAAATGTATTTGCATTTTACCCTGGTAAACAAATTAAATACTGAAAAACATATGCTGCAATTCCCGGCAGAACAGAAATTCCAAGTTTTGCTCAGCTCTGCTTAGCAGTTTTGCATCTCTTTAACTGAGTCAGAAATTAACTCACTTCCTTCTTGCAAGCTTCATTGCTGTGGCATCTGAAATGCCAAATGCTTTCACAGGAAGCGAAGAATCACCTTAAATATAGCAGCTAGGACCAGCACAGCTCACATGGATTGATTACCTTTTTGGGACCCATCCGTCAGGCTTCTGATTTTAGATGGCTTGCAAAACCTCTGTATCACTGATTACAAAAACCTGCAAAATACTTACCAGCTAGGGCCATTGACAGGCAAAACTCATCCTGCAAAATCCTCAAAACCTCTTGAAGACCTTCTTCACCCTGGTCCAAAAAAGAAAGCTGTCAGGGTAAAAGGATGGCACAGAGCAATGCTGCAGGATGCTTGCGCTGTGCAAGATGGGACAGTCCCTTAAGTCTGTGCCAATTCCAGCCTCTCATAAAGATGAATGATTAAAATGATATGGTGGATGTGCTCAGTTCATCACGGATTAATTTAGATGCTTTTCCTTTTGTGATACATCTGAACAGAGAAAGAAAACAAAGCTGTTTTTCACTTCTGACATTTTCTAGGGTTTTTTTTTCTTAGCTTTCAGTTAACCTCCATCAACAAGCTTGTTTTAAAATGTCAAGTTTACAAAGCAGACAGTATTTTATGAAGTAATGAGAGTTTTATATATGGTACAGCTTTAAAAACTTTAGTTTACTCAGACACCAGACTGGATGTTTAAAAATAGTACACTGTGAATTTTCAAAATCCAACGTACATATATTTTGATCTTAATGGAAAATATTGGACAATTTTTTTTTTTCTGCCTGTGACTCTAAGTGGTGAGTGAAAGCCTCCCAGTTCCCTGCCTCAGCCCACTAGGTGTTTAGAAAACTGTACCCGTGGTTTATAAACCACAACAGGATCATAGAAATATTCTAATAGTTAAGAAGCAGCAAAGCTGGAACTGAGATAGTAGTGGCACACTCAGGCACCTAGAGGACATGGTTGTGCTGAGTCTTGTCCAAAAAGTTTCAGACATCGCTGGGATGGAGTTCTACATGTGTTTCTGAAGAGTTCATAACACCACTACGAAACTGCTATATTAAAACCATATGTTGTTTCCAAGTAAGCTGAGAGCAAATAAAATTGTCAGACTCATCTTTGTGGCAAATGAGCTTGCCTCCAATTTTCAAAAGCACTGATCGTCCTGAGTTCTACAGTATTTTAGCACCAAACTGCAACACCAAGAAATCAGGTTCCACAAAACAATGTTGTCAGCTTCCAAATCATATTTGAAACCATAAAATTCAGTGGTATTTTTAAATCACAGAAAATTTCTGGTTTTGATTTGTTTTGGGGTGTTTCCACTTAAAATTCAGGGGAAAAAAAACGGGTAAGATTATTCACTGGTGAAAACTGCCTGTGAGTTTTACATAACAACAACAGAGTGTTGGGGAGTATGATGAGTAGGCATACAAACTCAAAGCTCCTTACTCACCTTGTAAGCCAGACCCCATAAAGCTGGTCTTCCGATAAAGACACATCTTGCTCCCAGTGCCAGTGCTTTTAATACATCACTTCCTTTTCGTATTCCACCATCTAAATAAATTTCGACTCTGCCTCGTACTGCCTCCACAACCTCAGCCAGAGCATCAATCTGCAAAGAAGCAGCCACTCTCACCTTGAGCTCAGCTTTTGATTCCGAGAGAAAGAGGAACTATTCTAAAGAGACAGGCAGGGATGCAATGCTTTAATAGCATACCTTCTCGAAATGAAATGTGGCAATGCATGACAAATGGCTCGGCACCAAAAGCTGCAGAATAAAGTGCAGCTCCCTGTTCTGTTTGCCAGATAGTTATTCCCATTTTCCAGTGCTTTGCTTATATTGATATTTTTTGCTAGCTCTGCTGATAAGTGAAAAAATAACATTTTCACTTGCTTTCTGTAAGATTTTAAAAGTAAATTTCAATGGAAATAACTGTCATTAATATCTTACTTTAATTTGAGACAATAATGAATGATACAAATGTTTGTAAAAAAGGCTGATGTCGAACTTCTCCCTGCTACTGTTCGAATTGACTAACTTGCATTTCAACCTAGTCCTGTGACCATGTGTCAAAAGCTTCCTCAAGCACCATAACGCACCTATGAAGGATTTCAATTGCTGTGTAATACAGTCAACATATAATTCCCTCCAGGCTAGGTCTCTTGATTCCCAAAGGTCCCAGTAGAGGACAGAGCAGTACCAGGCTGGTGGTGCAGGGCAGTGCCACGCAGAGATGCTGGCTCTGGTCCCAAAGGCAGTGTAAACAGTGGCATGACATTGCACTAGACTTACTTAACTCTCCTTTGCAGCAAACCCAAAGGTCTCTTTTCTGAGGTCTCTTACATTCTTTTGCCTTTTTTCTCATCTTTTTTTAAGTAGAGCAGCTCTTACTAAAATTACTAAGAAAATTTTTCCAATTGGTCATTTTTTTTTCAGAATTTTAGGCTGAAAACTTTCTGGCTGAAATTTTCCAGGAGCAGGTCATCAAGAGCAGTGACAATAGCTTCTGCTGCCAGGCTTAGTACCAGAGAAGTAGCAGAGCTGAACTTGGTATCTAGTGGTTTGTCTATGGATGTAAAGAAACTTTTAAGGTAGAAGAGCAGTTTAATATTGATGCCATTTCCATGATATTTCTTTAGCATTTAGGGGGTTTTTTTATTCAGTATTATCAGCCTTGACATAGAATAGAAGAGAATTCCCTGGTGCCTATTTTGATTTTAAAGAGGAAAAGAGAGAAAACAAAGTCTGTAAGATACTATGCAATACAGAGTTGTAAAATAAGAACAACTGGAAAAACTGACAGAAGCCAAATTAAATCAGTGAAATACATGTGTTCAAACAACCCACGATTTCTTTCTACAGATTGAAAACCAGGGTGAATTTTTCTTCAGGTAAGTTATCCTTTTTCTGGCTCATGAAAGTCAACAAATTCCCATTTAGACTTGAGTCTGTAAATACGCAAGCAGAGTTCTCACTAAATCTAGCTGCATTGTTTGTGTATGCTTTGGCAGATATGAACAATGAGAATATGTTATGCTCTCATTTGTACATTTTTGGTTCCAGAGCTTTGTTTTATTTTTGCTGCAGTGCGCAAAGAAGACGTGTGCATCGCACCAGCTAATGAAGATGTAGGCAGAAGATTTTTATTAAGTTCGGCCAGTAGTTTAGCTGCAGTTACGTGTGTTCAGTGCTGGTTACAGAGCCGTCCCAAAAGCTGAGAAAATATTTCAGTGGGTAGCCCATGCCAAGGCATGCGTCTTACCACTTTAAAGCTAAAGTACGTCTGCACACATCCACAGCCATGTAACAAGCACACAAGTCCACCAGAACCATGTATACAAAGATGAGCATAAAGATAACCAGGTTAGTGCAAATGTGCGTACAATAAACAGTCATGGGACATCAGTTTTCTCACTTACAGTGGCAGGTACTCCATCCAATTGCCTTCCACCATGATTAGACACAATAATTCCCTGAACTCCATGCCTCACTGCCAGCTCTGCATCTTCTTTTGTCAAGATGCCTTTGATGATGATGGGCAGGTGGGTCAGGCTCTGTAGCCAGTAGATATCGTTCCAGGTGACTGAGGGATCCAAGCTGTTGGGTGGCAGTCCATACTCAGAACGGTCATCTCCCTATAACCAGAGGACAGAAGGAAACATCATCTGAGCTGTAATAATACAGAGGCCTCCTGAAGTCTTTTCTAGGACAGATTAATTAAACCTGCTGACAGACATTCATCAGCTCAGAAAGCACGTGTCTCCAGAGGAGAATAATTACAATGAGAATGGAGATCAGTGTCTCTAGGGAAGATGGACTGGGATTTTGAAGCCAGAACCCAGGCTGGCAGGAGGTCAAGCCAGGACACTACAAAACCAGGAGGGGAAAAGATACGCCTTGGGTACAGCAGATACCAAAGCAGCAGTTACCCAGTGGTTTTGTCTCATGTGGTACATGCCAGCACAGTGAATGAAAGGACAGGCTCATTTTACAAACCTCAAAGGCTCCTTCCAAGTTCTTGAGTTTCATGTGGGGAGGAAGGCAGAAACCATTGCGGACATCATCGCGTCTTTTGCCCGTGTAGGGCAGATCCGCGGTGAGGACGAGGCCCTGGAAACCCAAGGCCTCTGCCCGTTGGACTAGCTGCTGGGAAACCGCCCTGTTGCGGTGGATGTAGAGCTGGAACCATCGGAGGCCACCGGGGGCAGCCGCAGAGATCTCCTCCAGCGAGCAGGTGGAGTATGTGCTGGCGATGTAACAAGTGTTCATTGCTTTGGCCGCTTCAGGAAGTATTGGAAAATAAACAGAATCAAGGTCAGATGCCAGGTACAAAAGCTTTTAGCATACTGCTTGCAGGGACCACCTGAACTCCCATTTTTATGTATATCCTCCTAAGCACAGAGCTCTACCAACTGGCAAATATGCCCCTGGGGTTAAAAATATCTGTATTTACCATACACTCTTGTAGGATCATGGTTAAGAAAGCACAAAAGGGGTCATTTACCAAGTGTTGCTTTAATTTTGCATCTAGTTTTTTTAAAAGCATGAACTTTATGAATGTCCTTGCAGGAGTGCACTGTCAAATGCACTCTGTATACAGAAACACACACTGGAAAAAAGACATTTCTAGGAGTCAGCTCTCTAAACCCACCAAAGGATTTGGGAAGAGAGGTTATCCTTTTCTCCAAGGGAGACACTGTTCTTAACCAGTAACAAGGAATTTACAGGCTGAGTCCCATCCACCACTTTTATGTCCTGTCTTGAGTGCAGAGAACTGAGGAAGTGTGATCTGGATGATCGGGTAGTGAGATGGATTGTGAACTGGCTGGAGAAAAGAAGCCAGAGAGTTGTTGTGAATGGGATGGAGTCTAGCTGGAGGCCTGTATCTAGTGGAGTCCCCCAGGGTTCGGTATTGGGACCTGTGCTGTTCAATATATTCATCAACGACTTGGATG
>WKFP01012701.1:34107-45484 GCA_011057875.1 Pterocles orientalis | reverse complement strand
ACCCAAGTGGGTCATCCACAAAAAGGGGTGTCAGAAAGTGAGAAAGGAATTTTCCCCTTCAAGCCTGAAGATTTTGCTTAGTCACACACCAAGCCACCCTAACAGCTTCTTGAGGCTTTTCCACAAACCCCTTTTTTGCTACACGACAACAAAGCAGAGGAGTACCTCTGGCTGTGCTCTTCTCTCCATCAGGACATGCTAGCTGGTGGAAGCCAGTAGGGGCGATTCCTACAGGAAAGCTGATTTCATTCCCCAGGAGCTTAGTCCTAATGTCCATCATGGATACATCCTGCAGCATATGTGGCCGGAAACAAATTCTGTAAGGCATAAAACCACTTCAGGATGGTATCTGTCCAGTGGCTTTTCTGAAGTTTCAAGAAAACAAGGTCTTCATTTAGTTGTTACAACACAGGAATCTGAGCCAATAAAGAAAACAGCGTATAGCAAAGGCTCTTTGACCTTTCTGTTCACTTTCAGAGGTCAATTCAGCCAGCAGTTGAGCCATTTCCACTTTTCATTAATCCCATACTCCTGCTCACTGGCCACACTACGTAATTTCTGTGTTTCCCACTTCGGTTCACCAGCTCTTTTTCTCCCACTCTCTATCCCACAGATTCCTTCTACTTAGAGCTCAATCCCAGGTCGCGGGCTTCCACGCCACCATTCATATTTCTGTCCTCACTGTACTTTGTGCCTGGCCTCACTCTCTGCAGCATGTTCCCCAAATCACATCCTACTTACATCTAGGCTTCCTGTTGTTTACTAAATGCTCCTCATTGCATCTCACTCTATTATAGCTACTCATCACCTTTCCTGTCATACCATATCATACCATTTGCCTGTACCCTCAGCATCCCTTATGCCTCATATAATCTGTGTCATATTCAGGCTAGCATCAGAACATACAGCATCATTCAGGCAAGTGCATTTTGCTTGGGAACCACCTTGAAAGGGTAAGGTGTTAGGTATTGTTACTTGTGAAGTCCAAACTCTTGCACAAAAACATAGTTTAAAAGCTTCTAGTACAACACCCCTCATTTCCTCCTAGTATTACCTTTTATATGCCAGGATGTTTTCATCTCGAGTGCTACAGTCATCTGCTCCAGCTGCAAAAAAATCCCAAGTAATCTTGGGTAAATACCTTTTAGCATAAGCTTCGAAATCTGAAAGACACACCATAGCCATTGCTGAGGGAGGCTCTGGGAACCCTGAAGAAAAGAATAACATGGAGTGGAAATTAGATCCCTGAACTGTCATTCTCTCTTCCAGTTGCTCTAATGTCATTTAATGCAAACCTTGGACCCCTCTGTCTTGTAGAAGAGTTCCTGAGAGTTTGTCTCAGTTTATCTGCCATTCATCTTCTCCCCTAGAATGAGGAAAACTTGCAGATGCAGCCATAAGAGTAGGAAGAAGCTTTCATCTCTGTGCCTCTCTTTAAACAGAAGTCTGAAAAGGACATTTTAGGTCCTCTGCTATTTTAACAGCAACTATGTAATTCTGTCATAAATTCCATCTTAAAACAAGCTGGGCTGTTTGTTCCAATAATTCTCCTCGAAGGTTGTTCCAGAACATCATTTGCTGGATTACCCCTTAGGACATCTCCCTGACTGAACAATTAGTTGTGGAGTACAGTGACTAAATTCAAGATCATAACAACTAGAAGTAAATACAGAGTCTACATCTAACCTGCTCCAGCATGAACACATTGTAAAACTATGTCCAGACTCTGAAAGCAAGTCACTGTCAAGGCCAGTATTGTGGAAAAACAAAATATTTTCTACAGATCTTAATTTCTCCTTTACAAGAAATATCTTCTGGGTGTTCGCATTACGTACTGCAGCATTGATACATGCTAAAAAAGGAGCATACAAAATTTGGAGAAACTATGAGAAAACACTAGCAAAAAGCAAATTCCACAACATGAAACATGATTTTAAGAATGACCCTCAATCTTTCTGGGAACAGAAGTGACGTTGTGCGACCCAGATATCTAATCAAACCCATATAAATGCTGCCGAGCAAATGCCTGCACTTACGTGCTTTTGAACCAGCTAGGACTAAAACCTATGCAAATTGATGTTTTAGCAAACCTTGCCTGTGTGCAACAAAACATTTACAAAACACAGACAAAATCAATTTGCTAAATCATTTGTTGCAATTCCTTCCACGGAGCCGATTGAAATTGGCATTTTACAAGGTATATGAAAACATGACATTTTAAAACAGCTGTGGTTTGGTCTCTAATTTTTCTAAAAATGTGCAGGAAGAAGTAAATATCCTAGATTTCAGGATTAGCCTCCCACCGCAGATTAGCAGGGGTTGCAAGCCTCACCAAAACCAGTCCCATGTGTCCAATGTTATACACTGCTGGCATAGATTACGTGCACAGTTCCAATCTGTCAAACTGCAGCCATGGATACGTCTCACTGACTGAGGTGCCTGTGTATACCCTTGAAAATTAAGCCTCATAATTCTCTGCTAGGAAAGAGCCCAAAATGAGGGAATCATCAGAAGGTGAAGAAGAAATGTGGCTCATTTCTTCAGTATTGTTTTGTCTCCTCTGACAGGCATTAGGTAGCAGTTGGTAAAAGTATCCCAAGCCCACTCTGTATGCCTTCAAATCGTTAAGCACTGCTGTATATACCATAAATCATGTATCATGAATTCTGCTTTTCCAACTGTTACAAAGGTCAAAGCCAGCAAGCAGAAAAAAATAAATCAAGTCCTCTCATGGCAGAATAAATGGGAATTTTAAATAACCCAGGCCCAGTCCACATTGTCTCCCAATTCAGATCTCAGTTCAGACTTACTTTGGGTTTTGGGGAGAGCTGCAGGAAGTGAGATCCTCTCTTTCAAGTTCTCCTGCAAACAAGATATAGAGGAGGTCTTTTCACTGAGTAGCTGCTGTTTTTTCTGGAGTCAATAAGCAACTACGAGAGATTAAAGCTCAGTCCTGCAGTAAACTTTGTACTGTTTGTGTAACACTAGCTTTGTTTTGCTATCAGGTGATTAAAAGTTCCTTCCAAAAAAAATGCATCACCTTGTCAGGAGCATGATTGTTCGGGACATAGCACTGGAGCTGTGCTCTTCAGCAGAGGCTGAAGGCTGTGCATTCATTTAGGGAAGCAACAGTATTTTAGGAGTTTTGACTGTTGGTAACTTGCTGCTGAATGTGCTACAAATCCCACGAAAATGATGATCCACAGACTGTGTGATGTTACAGCCACAGCTACAGAGTCTTGAATCTTTACCACCAGATGTGAGAGATGTTTTTTCCTTCCTACCATATGAACAAGTAAAGTACCTTTTGTCTCCTTCCGTTTTTAAAGGGCTATGAGCGCTCTTGTGATCCAGTTGCACTCCAGCTGGGCTTGCAGATTTCCTTCTTTGGCTCCCCACCCAGCCATCTTCCAGAAGGACCATGGGTCTTCTCCCTTTCCTGTGCTTGGAGCTGTTGAGACTTCTCTGAGCTTCCCTCTGTGAAACATGAAAAGTAAACACTGTACAGTTTTAATTGTCCTTTGATTTTTTAAGCTTTTGGGGTTCACGGTTTCAGTTTTTTCCATGCAAGCAAGAGAACTTGAAGCTTTGATTTTTACTAACTAAAAATTGAGATATTTTTCTCATCAACATGTGCTATCAGGTGCAGAAGGTGAAGAGGAAACTTGTGAAAACGTTCCCAAAGTTTTACCAGCATTGTTGCCCTCCCAGCCCAAGCAGCCTGGCTGGGGCAGTAAGTGAGCCAAAGGAACGTGGAAGAGCTGGAAGCTGAACAGAGCTGCAGCCTTGGGATCTGGTGTCCAAGAGGCTGGTCTGATCCAGGACTGCAGATCTGACATTCCTTACAGCAGAAATCCTAGGTTGCTGACACCATCTTTGCAGCTGTTGTGAACATCTATTCTTCTGTTAAATATATTCACGAGACCCTGCCCAGGCGCTGCCAGGCATGATCATCTGCGCCATTGTTTTTTGAAATGCATTTAAATTCAGCCTTCAGAGCTCATTACCCATAGACAGCACTGTGAAGCCAGCTTCTGGCATCCGGCTACGGATACCTGTGTCCCGGATGAGACAAGGTGTGCTTGCTGTAGCCAGAGTGCCCGTGAGCTCCTTGGTTCTCTTCCCTGCCCAGGACAAGCCGTGCAGCAGACAGCCTTCAAGTCACTTCTGAAGAGAAGAGCAAAGAGCCATCTCTATCTGCACACAACAAAGTACATCCCTGGAAAGGGAAAAAAAATCCTGCGTTCATTCTCCCTCCGCTAGATGTCAGGTTTGGGTCATATATATCAATCTATGTTGGTAATAACAAGAAAAAAAATCAGTCCTTGATGGCCTACCAGGCACTATGGCCTTAAAACTGATATGATCACATCACAAGCGTGCCTGCTAATATGTTTGGAAATTTCATTCCCTGTGTTTTATTCTGAACATTTTCTGGTGCACAGCATAGCAATAAATGTAGCTACAGCTGGTCTGGCCTGATCTTCATTTCAGCCTACAAGTTACCTGCAGGGTCCCCTGTCATATTTCTCCTTACGCTGATCTCAGTACGCCCCTACTTTAGGGATGCACGTCACAGCCAACTCACAAAACCATAAAGTTCATGGTTTCATGGTTATCATCATTTTACATGAATTAAAAATAGTCTGTGACTACTACATTTTGTATTAGAGAGGGGGAAAATCTCTGCTTTTTTTAAGAGACTGTATTTTGCATCTAGATATATTCTCTTCCTTCAGCAATGAACTCAATTCAAAGCAGCAATGACTTCTTGTCCCATAAGTAGACTTCTGATTAGCTGTGAAGCTTTAAAGTTCTAAGGAAACCAAAATTTGCACAAAGATAATACCTTTTCTTAGAGGTCCTGCTGTATACTTGAAAAAAAATGGACAAGTTTTAGGGTTCTGGAGCTCTTCCATTGGAGTACAATAACAGACTTGAAAAGACTTTCTAAAAGCTGCAGGAAACCTTGCTGCCTTCTTTTGAGAAGTGAAGAAAATAATACAGGAAATACACATCTGGTCCAGCCTTGCAGGTAGAGTGTCAAGAAGTCAACAGCTAAAACTTCATTTTTGCACAAATCTGCATAGCTGGGGTTTTGCAGTTGCTTACTTTTCAATACTAACATAGTCAAAGGCTTGTGAGTCCACACACAAAGATCCTGTGTAAATCTGTGCTCCAGTTCCTATGACAATCATGATGCTCATTATTCCAGTTGGTTGTATTTGTTTGCTTTTCACAGATGGCAAATCGCTGTGGGTCAAGCTGACATCCATCTCAGTGATGCATCCACTAGATGCATCTACTAGTTTGGGATTTTACAAGACTTCGGTGAAGAATCTGGTGAATGCTAAGCAATGCAAATAACTCAGATCACAGAAAAGTTTGCATACAGTCACAACTGTTTTTCCTCATCAGATGTCTTTCTTGGGCATATGTCCCATGTTTGGAAGGAAAACTCTTTTTCCTTGCATGTCAGTCATGCAATAAAGTTTTCCCAAAATTAAATAGTTAAATAGCCATCCCTCTACTATAGGTGGAGACGGCAACAAATCTTATATTTAACATTGCCTAACACTTTCGATTATAAGATCCAGTTTCCAGTTGCTTTTAATTTTGACATATTTTAATCATTCTAGGCTGAAATTTTCCATCCTTGGTCTCTCTGTTGGGCTGATTTTTTGGGGGGAATGTTTCACTGAAAGCCAGTCAGCAACTTCCAAGAATGAGGTTACTGAAAAATATGGTGATTGGCCCATGCTGAAAATGTCTTACAGTGGTTTCACTGCAGTTCAGCGCTTCACGCAGGGGCTTGAAATCAGCAGGGGATGATCCCTGGGGGCATCGGCCTGTACTCACTGGCAATATGAAAATCCAGACAGATCTGACCTAGCTGTAAATCACTGCTCTGTGCTTGCACATGCTTAGCAGAGCTTGTCTGAAATCCAGATGTTATCTTTACTGAAGACTTGCCTAGTGCAGACCATGCTTCTGCCCATGACCAAAGAAACTCAGAAAGCCCCAAATACAAGCAGATGGCAGAGAGCTGGCTGCCCCTCAGCCTCCCACCCCCCATGCCGCCTGTGCTTGGATCTAGCCTCAAACAGCACTGAAAGGGAAAAGGAAAAGAAAAATAATGTCTCAAAAGAGGAGTTGCAGGACAGCACCTGGGGACAAGCAGGGTGGGATGTGCAGAGGCAAGAAGGTCAGAGACAGAGTGGATGGGAGGAAAGCAGGACAGGGACATGCCAATGTGACAGGACTTCAGGGGTATACAAGAATCAAGAGAAGGGACAAATCTGGGGAAGAGGCGGCAGGGGACAGCCTGTGACACACAGGGCAGAAAGAGTTCTAGGAGACTAAGAAATATTTGGCTGTTCTTTCTGTAACCACCTCCGTCTCCAAAACCCAGAATAGAGCTTAATTTATTCTTAGCATTACTCTGCAAAACAGCACACAGCTACAAAGCCCTTTGGGAAAAACATGTCTCATTTACCCCCAATGTTAGATTCTCAAAAAGGAAAAGTGTTCCCCCTAGCAGATGACTCTGCTAGCTCATGTGGCAGGGCTCTGTACTGTGTTTCTGGAGGTCCAGCTATATAAAGTCTCACATCTCCTGTGTGTTATCACATGTGGTAAAATGTAATTTCTAAGACTTTCTTTCTGGCTTACCTAATGTGCTAGTACGTCACCCAACTATGATTCTTCCCATAAGGTAGTTGCATCTCACTTCAACAACTGCATCAGTGTTAGAGAAAGGGTCTGAAGCAGATGAGGTTTAACTAGCATGTACCGGAGAGCACCAAGGCAAGATCTGCTAAACCATTGACAACAGGGCACAGTGAAATCACAGGATGCAAAAGCAGATTAGGTCTGGAAAAAAACACCAAGACTGGTAATGCACAGCCAGTTAATTGCCAGTAACACTGTCATCACAGCCTCCCTGCTTCCAGTCTGTGAGCATTCCGAGCTGTTCTTGAGATTACCACCACACTGCTCCTAACCTCTCTGCTCTGCTCTTTTTTGCCTGGGCTCTGCAAGAGCTAGTGGACTTAGATTGCCTGAAATAAGACAATCCAAATCCATGCACATATTGGGGAAAGGGTACCTCATGGGGTCCCATCCCAGTTGCCTCATGCTGCCACTATGGTCCTGTACATTGAGTTTTGTGTTTTTCCTCTAGAGATTTCAGGTCAGAAAAGCAATGATCCTTTTCCCTTGCAAGTTGCAGGGATCCCTTCTGTCCTCTCACAAGGGCAAGAGAATCAAGCATAGTGGACTTTCCAAATCACAGGCTAGATTTCCAACTTCAGCCCAAACCAAGCCACGGTAGGACCTTTCAGCTGACAACTCCATTGGTGTAGGGGAGTCTAACTGTCTCCTGCACGACATCTGTCTCAGCCTCCCTGGACATGGCATCTCATAGGTAGAGCACAATGTATCCTGCAGCCCATCTGTCTGAATCTTCCCACATCTTTAGATTCTCTCAGTAACCTAAATTTTAGTGACATCCTTTTTCAACTCATCCTTACCCTTTTTCTTCATTCCTCCTTTCCCCCCAGAAAAAAAAAAGGAGAAAGTAGGAGCATGCTTCTGAGTCCTACTGTGTAAGTCTGTTCTCTTGCATCTTTCCAAGTGAAAATGGTCTGGAGTGCTTTGTGGCACTGAAGAGAGATGAAGCAGTATTTTCACCAGGTTACCCCACTTCATAAATATACTGGAGCCACAGTCAGGCCCCTTTACCAGTAATGCTAGAATCAAGCCAAAAGGGCATTTGGGTGGGAGGAAAGATCACATCAGGGTTTGATGTAGAAGACTCATTGTGTGTGACGAGTCGTGGGCTGCAATTAGTAGGGAGGCAGTGCACAAGCGTGATCATGGACTGAGCACACAACCGTAAAAAAAATATTTCAGAGAGCAGTTCCATTTAATTATTGCTGGGAAATGCTGAAGGAGGGAGGACAATGACTGTCTATTCTCAGTATGAAAACATACAGCACTGCTCATCTCAGACGTGCATCTAAGACTACTGTCAAACAAATGACTGCACAAATAGGTACAACCTGCAGTATGTATGCAAAACAGGGGTAAGAGTGCAAAGTGAGCAAGGAAAGAGTTAGGGAAAAAGGGCTGCAGATGCTGTGTTTCCCAGAACACATGTTGGTTCTTACTAGTTTCTGCCAAATCTGTCTCCAAAGACACTGAGCTCACACAAGGTGCAGCATCGGAGAAGCTTGGGCATGACTCAGCTTTGAATCTTGCCTTTGACTTCCATGGGTGGCTGTCCCTCTTAAAGCCAGGGAGTCAGAGGCAGCTGGATATGACATTATTCATGACACTCTCTTATGTAGAGTTGACTACAGACTATTTTGTCCATGACCTTATTTGGCCTAATAGGCTAGCTTGGTTTGTGTAGACATCCAGCCTTTCCCTTCCTTCTCATTTTTTAAAGTACTGTGGTACTGGCAGCGAAAGAAGCAGCTCACTGAAATCCACAGAGCACAATAAAAACAGAAACAAGAGTTACCCAGGAGCCGCATCTGCCTGAAATGAAGAGCACTCTGGGCTTCATGTGCCACTTCCATTTTATAAACTGGGCAAAGTCCTGGCAACTTTCATCTGCAGTGGGAGTGATGTTGCTATCTGACCACTATTTCAGAAGCAATGAGGACTAAGTCTTTATCTGCCATTGCATAACCGCCATACATGAATACAAAAGTAGAGCTGAGAGGAGGCCAGAGAGGCCATCTAGTCTGCTCCTCTCCCTGAAATCAGAATCAGCGATACCTGTGCCCTTCTCTCCTCACGGAGATTCCACATCCTCCAAAGAAGACCAGTTTAGTTAATTTAAAGCCCTCAACACAAGGAGAGTTTACAGGTGTTTTACCTGGATCTCCCTTCCCGTCATTTAAGCTATTACCCACCCATGGTGGACACAGAAGAAGATTCACTCCTGTTCTCTTTATGTCCATCCTTAAAAAATTTAAAGATAATTTCTGGGCCACCCCCTCTGTTGTCTCTTTTCTAAATCAAGCTATGCAAATTCCTTTGGCCTTTCCTCATGAGCAATGTTTATTCTAGAGTTCTGGTTATCCCCAATTCTATCCTCTGTCTCTGCAGCTGTTCCACATCCTTCCTTAATTAAAGCACCAGAAACTGGACATGATCCTCCAGCTGAGTCCTCTCCTGCCCTTATCTGGAACAAAGCAGAAAGAATATGCCGGTACTCCTGTTTATTTAGCTGTGATGAGAGAAGAGTATTTTTGTGTTCATTACTCAGCAGTATGTTCCTTACTCATTTCTTCAGATCTGCCGTTCCATTCTGAGATAAATAAAGGAGCCAAACCCTGATGTTCATCTCTTTCAGACAGAAAAGTAGTCTCATTTTTTTCCAACTAGGACAAGAGTTAGGCTAAGGGCAATAGAAATCTCAAACCCCAGAGATCAACCACCTAGCAAAGAATTCTCTTTTTTTTTTGCTAAAAATGCTGAGAGGAAATAGATGTCATAAAACAACTCCATTCTAAAAACACAATGGAAGCAACCTAATACATCCAGGATGTCTCCTCAGAGAAACAGAGACAGAGAAATCCTGAAGTGATACATGCTACAAAGGAGGCCTTTGAACAACAGTGTCATGAACAGTCTGTATGCCGAAAGATCCACCTCAGCCTTGAGATTTCACTGTGAAAGAAGGTCACAAAATAAAGATTTTCACTTCTCTCAAGCCTAGGACTTTGGAATCCAAGAACTTACATCTTAGCAAAAGTACAAACTTTGCGAAAGCACTGGTGCCTTGGAAGTTGACTTGTCTATTATCGTTAATGTCTAGACTCCCAGCACAGCTTGAGACTTCTCATGAAAGCAGAAGATCTGCTCTCATGAGAACACTGAGTGGGGTGAGAGTGCTTGTCATGGTCCCAACGATCCCAAGGTTGACCCATTTCAGGGGTAGTCCTCTGGCAGACACTAAGTCTAAGACTCTAAGTCTAACTAAGACAGCAGGGAAGGAGCTGAGCTGAGACAGCATGACCCCGTTTGCACATTGATCTGTGGCAACCTTCCACTGAGAAGTTTCTTGCAGCAGCATTGCATGCAGTTTTCAGCTTGGGACACGCTGCATCCTCCATATTCCTCCCTGCAGTGCTGCTCTCCAGCTCATGCACAGGTGAAGATTGACAGCTAAAGGCAGAAGATATTGTTTGTCCTAATAAAACTGCATCCTAGCTTTTCCAGGCTATTTTCCCAGTTTGTCAAGGTCATCTAAAGTAATTGCTACCCCTCCCAGTTTAATGTAATATGGAAATACAGTAAATATATTCTCTATTCTGTCGTCCATTTGATTAGTTAAAAAGTTAGCAATAGATACCTCAGTCAACATACACTTCCAGGCTAACAGCGAACTACCAAGAACTGCTCTCTGAATATACTTTTCAATCAATGTTGCACTCACCTGATCAAAAGAGTACACAGCCAATGTTTCCTTAGCTTGCCTCTGAGAACCTCATATGAGACAATGTTCAAAGCCTTGCTAAAGTTAAGATACATCTTTCTGCTGTTCTTCCCTATCCACAAGTCCTGTCACAGAAATATACTAGATTGGTTTGGTCTGATTTGTTTTTGATAAATTCGTACTGTTCGCCACTCGCCTTGTAGTTAACTTCTGAAGGCTCAACAATTGCTTCCCCTACCCCCTCATTATTTAAAAAAAAAAAACAAACAGTAAGAGGCAACACGTTTATCTCTGTACTCCATGATTGCTCAAAGATAACAGCTAATAGTTCTGGTGTTGCTTCTGACAATCCTCCCAGCATCCTGGCAGAAATTTCATCAAGTCCAGATGATTTGAAAACATCAAACATATCTAACTCTCTACCATGGTATTGCTTGGACTTGCAGCAAATTGCAAACATTCTCAGACATTCTTAGCAAAAAGAAGACTCTAGACAGTCATTTTGAAATGAAAAGATTCCCCCTACACCTGCAAAAAAACCCCAAGCAGTTTGGGAAAGCCGACATGTGTGGAAAAGCCCAGACTCAGCATGAATACTTGTCGTGGGTTAAGCAGAGCAGAGTTATTTTTTTTTTCCCTTTTCCCTTCTCTTCATAAATAGCTAGGAAGAAGCTATGTTTTGGATTCCTGCTCAGGAGAGAATTGATAAGAGAAGAACAGAGAAGAACGTTTATAGTTATTGCTAGGATGTTGCTATTTGTTCTCAAGGACGAGATACATTCAGCCTCTCTCCTCTCCATAGACAGAGAGACAGCCCGGCTTCTAGCTTGGGATTTGCTTTTAAGTCAAGATTGAGAAGCAGACTGACCAATTATTCCATCCCATGCACGTCATACCCAGTATTTAGGAGAAGACTCTTCGAGG
>WKFP01012701.1:0-34087 GCA_011057875.1 Pterocles orientalis | reverse complement strand
TATCACATTGCATCTTTGTATATAGTATTATTTCTAATATTATTGTAGTTTAGTAATTAAATTGTCCTTATCTCAACCCACGAGTCCTCTTTGCCATTTACCTCTTGAATTCTCTCCCCTATCATTGGGTGGGGGCAGGGACTGTGTGAGCGGGTGTGTGTGGTTTGGCCCCCAGCTAAGGGCCAACCTATCACAATACTCTTATGAGGAAAAAAAACAGGAAAGTTTTGAATCCTGGAGGAAAGCACAATCCACAAACTGGCTTTTATACAAGGTGCCAATAAAAGAACCAAAGCAGTGGCACACTCATAAATGAGGAAGCAGAATATTTGCTCCAAAATGCAGACAATGATACACCAGACACACTAGAAATCTGGGGAAAGGAAGACAGTCAATGGGACACTAAACCCAGGATATAAAGTTTAAAGCAAAGACAAATTCTTATTGAAAACTCAGCATCAAATTAAATTTACAAGCTCACCAACTCAACGAGTAGCATAAAGTTTGTACAGGTTGGAGTTCCAGGCCAAAATAGGAAGCATATAGTTATGGCAGATAATGAGACTGACCCAGGATAGCAAAATGCTTTGAATTCAATAACCTGAAAGAGATGAGAGACACAGTGTGTGCAGGAAAAACAGTAGTAGCGGGAGATGTCAACTGCCCTCCTGTAGATCAACAAATGTCATGCCGGGACTTGAAACAGAGACAACATTTTTGGGCTCTGTCAGAAATTATTCCATGGAGCATGTGGTTAGAGAGCCCACAGGAGCAAATGCAGTCCTCGACTTCATGGTTCTAGCCCTTGCAGTAGAAACCTCACTCTGTGACAGTGACCACAGAGGACTCGGCTTCACCAGCTCTACAGGAGCACCACAGGCCAAATAAGCCACTGCCATTGTCCTCAGCTTCAAGAAAAGTTAAGCAGAAATGAGGAGGCTTGATGAAAAGAAGCTAGAAAGGTCAGCGAAGGGAAACCCTCACAAGGAGCATGGCAACTTCTGAAGAACATCAGACTGGAAGCATAACACCACTGCGTATGACCTATTGAGAAAGGCCGGAGAATGGATTAAAAGAGGCCAGCACACATAAACAGCCAAGTAAGTAAGTTTATTAGCAGTTAGCAGGCATTTTTCAAAAAGATCCTTATTGTATCCAAACCAATAAAATGAAATGAATAGTGTAGTCAGGCAGATTAAAAGCAAAATACTAATTAGGAAGGCTAAAAAGGAGTTTGAGGAGAGTTAGCTAAAGGAATCAAAACTAGTACTAAGTCCATCATCAAAAATGTCAGGAGCAAAAAACTTGCTATGAACTCTGCGTGGCCAGCTACTGATAACACAAAACTCAGAGACAATGAAGCCATTCTGCATCGCTGTTCACTGGGGTAAGTGTTCATAAGGAAGAAAATGAAGAGGAGACATCTGAAATAAAAACAATTGTGGATGAGACTGTGTTTCGAATAGACACAGTGAAAACTAACAAATTGCTGGAGCCAGATGGTACCTAGCAGAAATAAAAGATGGAAACCTTAAATTACTGATCACAGTGTGTAATCTCCTACTTGAAATCTCCTTGGGACCTGAAGACTGGAAGGTAGCGTGCACAAAGCCAATCTTTAAAACAGGTCCCAGGATGGCATCCAGGGAAACACAGGTCTTCATAATATTTTTTAAGCCTGGAAAGGTGATCAGCACAGCTCCAGGAGACCACAATGAGCATGTGTGAGAAGGGAAGTTCTGCTCTTGACAAATCATTAGAACTCAGTGAAGAATTCATTGATATGGGAAGAAATACGATGCACTTCAAAAGAGTAAAAATTACTTGTGTAAAGAGAAGTCCTGTCTTGAGAGGCTTCCTTGATCATCTCCGAAAGGATAAGCAGCAGAGGGGTGAAGATGGTCCTGTAGACAAAAGATGCCTTGAAAAGTCCCTTGTCAAAAGCTGGTAAGTACACTAAGCAGCTAAAATATAAGAAGGAAACATCTTGAAAAATAATTAGCTGAAATAAAGGAAATTAGGGTTGTTGTGGTTTACCCTGGCAGGCAGCTAAATACCACACAGCCATTCGCTCACTCCCGCTCAGTGGGATGGGGAGACAATCAGAAAGAAGGTAAACTCCTGGGTTGAGATAAAGATAGTTTAATAGGATAGAAAAGGGAAAATAATAATAATGATAAAAGAACATACAAAACAAGTGATGCACAATGCAGTTGCTCACCACTTGCTGACTGATCCCAGCCAGTCCCCAAGCAGCTGTGCCACCCCCGAGCCAACTTCCTCCAGTTTTATTGTTCAGTATGTTCAGCATGACATCATATGGTATGGAATATCCCTTTGGCCAGTTGGGTCAGCTGTTCTGGCTGTGTCCACTCCCAGCTTCTTGTGCACCCCCAGCCTCTTCACTGGCAAGGCAGTATGAGAAGCTGAAAAGTCCTTGATTTAGTGTAAGCACTGCTTGGCAACAACATCAGTGTGTTATCAACATTATTCTCATCCTAAATCCAAAACCCAGTATTACACCAGCTACTATGAAGAAAATTAACTCTATCTCAGCTGAAACCAAGACGTGGGCAGAAAGAAACAGTCATTTTCAGGACAGATGGATGTCACCAGAGGATCTACACAAGGGTCAGTGCTGGGTCCTATATTCACATACTCATAAATAACCTGAAAAAGAGCATGAGGTGTCAGGTGACATTAGCTGATGGTACAAAATAGCCAAGTCAATGAGGATGAAGGCAGACTGTGAAGGATGGTGGAGGGATCTTAGACGAGTGAGTAATGAATTAATAAATTGGCAGGTGAAATTCAATGCAGATAAATATAAAGCAACACACATGAGGAAAAGTTGCCATTTCTCATACGAATTGATGACTTCATGCTGACCATTGCCACAAAGGAATGAAACATGATGGTACAATTCCATTAGGACATTATCTCAGTTCTCAGGAGCAAGAAAAAAAAGCAAATCAGAAGTTAGGAGGTACTAGGAAAACATTGAATAATATCATGCCCATGTATAAGCGCATGGTTAGCCTCAAACTTAACTCTATGTGCAATTCTGTTGTTACCATCTCAGAAAAGATACAATGTAACTGGAAAACATTCAAAGAATGGCTACAAGGATGACCAAAAGCATGGGATGACTTCTGTAGAAAGAAAGACTGGGAACTTTTCTGCCTGGAAAAGAAAAGGTGTATGAGAGAGTTCTGCAAAAGCCTGAATGAAATGGTGATGATGCATTGTGATAGACTGTCTCTTCCAACTCAGGAACTAGGGACAACAAAAGAGAGCTATCAGAAACCAGGTTAAAAACCAACAAAGGAAAGTGAGGCATAATTCACCTAAGGATGTTAAGGATATGAAAAACATACATGGGTTCAAGGAGAGACTAGACAAATATTTCTCAGTGCACTACATCAAAGGTTATTAGAGAAAAAGCATCAGAATCAGGAAATCTCCAGAGCAAATTTGTTTGGCAGTTAGGAGAACATCATTAATGCCTCACCTGTTCTTACCTTTCTAAATGCATCTACTATAGCCATTGTTGCAGAGAAGCTACAAGGATCCTCAGTCAAAACCAGAAGAGTAGTTTTCATGTGCCTCTTTCTTACATAGAGCTTTGAGTTACCAGTCTGGGGTGTGCCATATAGTTACATTCAGGCCAGGAACAATATCCAGTACAAGGGACCTCATCTACATTGTTTTAGGACAAGAGGAAATGGCCTCAAGTTGTGCCAGGTGAGGTTTAGGCTACATATTAGAAAAAACATCACTGAAAGAGTGATCAGGCATTGGAACAGGCTGCCCGGGGAGGTGGTGGAGTCACCATCCCTGGAGGTATTCAAGAAACGTGTAGATGTGGTGTTTAGGGACATGGTTTAGTGAGTTAGGTGGTGTTGGGTTGACGGTTGGACTTGATGATCCTTGAGGTCTTTTCCCACTTTAATGATTCTATGAGTCTACCTTTTTTACACATTATCAAAGGCTCCCTTGCATTCAGCCTCCTCAGTATGTCTTCAGAGTCTAAGTATGCAGTAGAAGGTACTAAGCTGTCTTCTCACTAAATAGACTCTAAAACTCCTCTAATCTGCATTTTTAAATAAACTGAAAGATAAACATTCTCTATAAACACAAGCTGCAAAACCAGTTACTAGTTCACATCTAGTTCCTTAAAAAATGACAAATATTGTAACAGTTCATAGCTGTCCAGGCACAACAACATTTCTTTGTTCAGTCTGCACTAGGATCAGTTCTGCTGTTCAGCCTGCATCTCTCATTCAATTTCATCTGATCATGCCAAAGTGTCACCACTGCAGTTCCAGTCCTAGACTCTCTTCTACTTTACCAGCTCTCCTTCTTGATCAAAATCTTCCTCTTTTCTTCATATTTATGCTTAGTGATTATGCAAAAAAAAAAAAAAAGGCTGTCAAATAATTATACTTTCATACTAACAGTGTTAAATTATCAGCCTTGAAAGAACTGAAGGAATTCCTTGGTTTTAGTTTGTTTGTTTGAATTGATTTGCTTCACTGAAACAGGGCACGAATTGCTCCATTTGGCTGACTGTTCCAGATTATTAAAGAGCTCTTTAGAATGTAGTATCTACTACAATGAGAAATTTGAATTATTGCAGCATTTCCAGTGTGGTTTTGGTTTTTTTATATCCACCATTTATTTCTCCTCTTTTTCTTTTAGGGCAAACAAAAGCTTTGGGGGGAAAAAAAGAAATCAGTCTTCCTTAATTAAGGGAAATCATTCCCTCTGGTGAATTTGTGGAGAGCAGGAACAGAATAAATTTCTTTTCATTTCCTCACTGGGAATATTAAATGCAGTGAAGCTAATTTGTCTGTGAATTAAATTTCCAGCTTTTTTTAGCTCTTCAGTGCTGCTCTTATCTCATATTTTACTGTAGCAGGGGAAGATGCTGTACTATAGTAGCAGAGGTATAATGAAGGCGAAAATATTTTCATTCTGTTTTCTTTTTCTGGAATTGAATTTCTCTAACAAAGACAGGTACAAACAGAAAATAATAAATGTTGTTGCTCTAGGAAGCAATCTCTTATCAGTCTTCTCAGCCTATTGGGAAAAAAAAAATCTTTCTTAGACAGCCAAACTTAAGATGAGGTTGTCTGTCAGGAATTCTTGTGTTTCTAATGTAGTGCTCTTCCTCAACTTACACAGATTTCAATCATGACATTTCTGCTGTTCATGGCAGTACCTTTAAAACCAGCCTCTCTGAATGCATTTCCATGCAGGTCTGGAGCCTCGGGAAGGTTTGTGAGGGGGCTGTTCAGGGCAAGTGTCGGTAGCTATGAAAGGGATCCTCAGGCTGGTCTGAAGGACACCAGAACTTCTTTGCTCTGTCTGCATTCTCTCCAGCACTTCCAGCCCTGGTCCCTCCAGAAGCAGTGGCAGTACTATCCCTGATGAAAAGGATTATTTCTTTAGAGCAAAAGACTTAACGAGTAAACAAGTTTTAACTTATCTGCTTGCAGGTTAAAACTCACTGACAGTCCCATACACTTATCTCTTCTGCCTTCCTCTGCTCTGAGGGCTTTTTAACTGTTCGATGTCTTTTCCAGCTGTGTCACTTTTGAAGCCTGAAATTCGGCTGTTACCCTGTTAGTTTGGAGGCTGGTTGGAAACATTGCTTACTTGTTGGCTACTGCATTGCCCTCCTGCTTACTTTTCCTCCAGCAAAGCCAATTTTTTCCCCAGTGAAAGCACTATAGTCTCAAGTATAGTAAATCATCTCACTAATAATGTCACCATAAAATTATTATATCCCATTTTTCTTAATTAATTTCCAGTGTTTCTACATTTTTCCCCAAGCTTCATGCCGGAGAGAAGAGGATATACAGCCTTTCTAAGAGCAGAATTAAAGATGCACTCCAAGAAAGACTTTAGGATAAATTTTAGTTAAAACCAAGATCCATTTTTGTCCCTAATGTCCCATGTTTGAGCTATATTTTACATGTGTCGGAGTGGACATTTAACACGTTTATACCAAGTTTAACAACTCCTTGGCCATTACTAACAACAACAAAAAAAGACTGCATATGTTTGTTACATTTACGTATGAACTGATAATGTAAAAAAACCTTGTCCTATTTACTGTAAGAGCTCCATAAAAACTATCTTGGTATGGAGCTTGGCATTTCTGTAAGCAGTCCTTCTATGGTCTGCTGTTCCAATTTTCCTTTATACCTACATCTGCCTGCTAAAGCTACTCAAGACTATGCAAATAAATATGTACTATTTATTATATTGTATGTTTGTAGTTTTACATGAGCTATGGTTCTCCTTTACAAAGTTTCTTAAATGGTGGAGAAGCACAAAGAATGGTGGCACAAAGGACACTTGACAGAATGCATTAGCCATATGTTGGCAAGTAGTTGCCTGCTATGTCAATATTTTAATTTTCTCTCCTTATCTCTAGATATTTTTACGTATATCCTCCTGGATGGCCTAGTCCTAGACCCAGCACACCCTAAATCCTAGCCACCCTATGAGATGGAAACTGATGCAGTATTGATACATGGTCTGCTGGTAAAGCAGAGACAGCACAGATCTGTCCTAATCCTTCTGGGCTCTAGTGCACTGTTCAGGTGCCTCATAAGATATGAGCTGTGGGCGATGTGTGGTAAAGGGTGCTGTTTTTTCCTGGCAAGATGCATTCAAAAAGCAGTGGTGGGAAGCTGCATCTCCACAATTAGGCCCTTTACCTGTGGAGTCCGTCAGACGTTTTTTCTACTCTCTACCTGCTTTTCTCAAAGTGTACATATTCAAGGTCTCAGTCCTCTGTAGCCTGAGTCCACCATGCCAGAAATAATCCTGAGAACTACAGAGCAGAGTCATATCAACAAGGCATCATCATCAACTGAAAACAGCTCCTAAAGCCTTGTTAGGAATTAGGAAGAAAATGCCTTTTTGCATTTTAGAGGAAACAAAGAAAGAATGAAGGCTAAGGCCAGTCAATATTTCCCTGCTTTGGAGGAACTTCTTGAATCATAGAATGATAGAATGATTTGGGTTGGGAGGGACCTTAGAGATCATCAAGTTCCAACCCCCCTGCCATGGGCAGGGACACCCTCCACTAGCCCAGGTTGCTCAAAGCCTCATCCACCCTGGCCTTGAACACCTCCAGGGATGGGGCATCCACAACTTCTTTGGGAAACCCGTTCCAGTGTCTCACCACCCTCACTGTAAAAAATTTCTCTGAATGCATCTTGTGCTGCTTAACATCTGGTAGAGTGGAAAACCTGGGTGACAGCTTTGGATCCAGGTCTGACTAACATTTGCATGTATTTGGGTCAAATGTATTGCATATATTTGATCTTGTTAGGCTCTATGGCTTAGACCAGAGGAAGAACCAAAAAAAAAAAAAAAATGAGCCTGTGTCTATTCTCTGGTACGTTCAGCACACTGTAAGTAGGTGTCTTATCTTTTTATGAAAAACATACATGTATTTGAAGTTCTTTTCTCTGTCTATCCTCTCCTCAAAGAGGCAGGGTCTGGGTTTATAATTTCCTGCTACAAGCAGGCCTATGACACAGGAACAGGAGCTCAAAAATTCTGTTTAGAAAATAAAATAAAAATGCTTCAAGCAACCTACCCTCCACTCACTACAAGGAACCCATATGCTCTGAGATACAAAGCCAGCCCCTTCCCTTTACTGATTCACACAGGGGAGGTGCACAGCAACATAGCATTTGAGTATAGTGAACACAGAAGTAAAAGGTATGCTGGCAACAGTGGACAGCTAGACCCCCAAATCTCTTTTGTGAAAACACATATGAACAACATCAAGGCTACAGCAGAGCAGTTAAAACACTAGCTTAACACAGCACAAGCCTACTCCCAGAGTCTGTTACTCCCTTAGGCTTAGAATCTTTCCGTTTGCCCGGCTTGACAGTATGAGGACAACTGATGCTGGAAGAATATGGGCTCGGTATGTCAGCCCAGCAAAAGGAGATGAATAAGTATCATACAGATGGTGTATGCTTAGAGGAAAGGACAGGATGGAGACACTCTTCTTATAGCTGGCCCAAAATTTAATCATCTGTGCACCTGGCTTCAGACAAAGTCAGAGCAGAGATGTGGTTTTAGTTAGAGATGTAAGCTGCATCACAAAGGCAGAACGTCTATTAGTTAATGGCTAGTATCAGTTTTCATGCCTTTTAAGGCCATAAATACTTTAAATATCAAGGCTTTTTTCTTTCATGTGTGTATCTATTTCTCTTAAGTGCATTCCACTGCTGTCTGTCCCCTTCTCCTCTGCTCTGCTCTGCAAAAGATTAGACATAATTTTGTCTGATGGCCACCTCCAAGCCCTCAGTTATGGAAGATATTCCTGGCTCACCACAGGTCAGATCAGATTAATGCATAATTATTTCTTAATTCTTATTACCTTGGACAGAGGATTTCACATTGTAAGACAGGGCACTCAGTCTCACAAAGATGTTGGAAAATATGACTCACAAGTGAGATCAAGCACTGCTCTAGCAGATAGAGATTAATTTAAGATAGTGTGAAGCTGTGACAGAGTTCATACTCCACCTATCTATAGGTGCTGGGACTGATACAGAAGGGCAAAAGCAGGCCTGGCTGACACAGTCAGAGCAGCTTCTGAGAGCCTCCAAAATGCACGGTGGAGTCTGATATCTGTGTCCGTTTGATACAGAGAGTTACTGTTTGATTCGCCAGATGTGCTCTCCCCGATTCTGCTCACCCATCATCTCATTTCCTTTCCATCAGTGATTGTGTTATTTGGAGTGTGTTTCTACATATGAGGGCTTTCTTGTTTGGTTCTGTGCAGGTTTTATCAGTAAGGAATACTGTTACTTTTCCCCTGTGAAGGGGAATACACTGACCTCTCCTCTGCCTTGCTGAACTTTGTTCTTTTTCCACTCACCAGTCAGCTGGCATGCCAAGGATATAAATGGACTTGCTTTCTGTTCAATGTATTTATTCCACTTCAGAGAAAGTGCCCACTCTTTGTGTTCATTAGACATCAATATTAGTTAGTGATGTCTTTTTCTGCTGTCACATACAACAGAAACCTCCAAGTGAGGAGGCTGACGGCACAGGTGAATTGTACAGTGATGGAGAGTAACAGATCTGTGATTTTACCCTTTGAGACAACTGTCCACAGGGTAGAGAAGCTCCAGGGATATGTCCAAATCCTCTGAATTCCCCTGAGAAACGTTTATGTAATTAATTTAGAATAGAGAATTCAGGCTCCTCCAACTTAACTTTTTGTTTTAATAATGCCAGATGTTAATGAAACTTGCAGACTTTGTGGTTCCAGAAGTAGCAATAGGATTGAAATAGTAGCTAAATCCTGACTGGAGGATGTTGGCACCAGTCAGATGATGGAGGGACTGAGTAATTTTACGAACAGCAGAGAGGTAACTCCAGTATTTTCATTCTATGTGTAGCATACAAAGATGAAGAACCCTGTTTTAACCTCTGGCATCATCTGGTGGCAACAGAACATGACAGAAACTCAAGAGTTTTCACTGTATGAAGCTTATCTGTCTTTAACACCCTTTTTTTGCATGCATACTTTGTATGTTTTGTCATTTTCTGGGAGTAAAAGCCTCCCTGCAGAATTGGTCATATATTCACATTCGTTTGTGTATGTGACATGCGTCATCTGGGTATCTGATGGTTAAGTGGTCAGATTTTCTGCTTAGGCATTCCAGCACTCTTATGCGTTATGGTCACTAACAGCATGAAAAATCTCTACTTTTATCAAGGTTAATGAATAGGTAAGTTTGTCATCACTTGTCTGCTGCTGAGGCTTATGTGTCCAAAACTAGATTAATTCCGTAACTTTCATAGTCGTACGTTTAGAAGTGCTTAGCTAAACTGCCTTCTTTAGATACATTAATTGTTGTTTTCACATGGTCCTTTAAGAACAATCTGTGAGACCTCAAGCAGCTGGGGTCCAGATTGGAAAGAAGATGCCTACAGCAACTGAATATGTCATTTAACATCGTAAGCTTCACAGAAGGTGTTAAAGGAAGCTGGCATGCAAGCTATGCAATAGACATAGGGATTCAATCACACACTGTGCAATTTCAGACAACCCAATTGGAAAGAAAGAATGAAGTGAAATTTGTGCTGTTATCTAGGAATGGTCCAAAACACTTTGAAGTCAATGGGAAGATTTTCACTGATTTCCAGAGCTCTGGATCAGGTCCTGGATAGTCTTATACAGGATGACAGGGGACTTTCGCCTTCAGGAATTCATTTCAAGGGACATTGTATTAAATGGCCTTTGCTAGCTGTCAGGATCAGTGTATCTTTAGATAATGAAATGGAGAAAGTTTGGATCATCATGGCAACTTCAGCTGTCGTCCACTAAGCAATTCAAATCTAGACACCTATGCTGAGATGTATACATCTATATTTAACATCTATACAACTGAGGTCAGACATGCAGAGAGGACAAGCTCTTAGCACTTGCCATTGAAGTTCATGACAACTGTGGGTGATTATCAGATCTGAAAAACTGGTCTCTTTCTGAGGTGCCTAAATGCAGATTAATAAGAGGGATGCATCCAGGAAGAGACCCTGTATCTAACAATGGATACCCATGTTTGTTCACAAACACACCTTTGTTCTCACGCAAATGTCTTCAGTCAGAGACCAACCATTCCACAGATGTCCTTAGGGACTATATACTAAAGGTCATCATAGCTGCAGCCAAACCAGATAGCTGTTTGGAATTGGAATAAATCGTGTTTTCCCAGCATTTGAACATTTCTCATGTAGAGCTTACTTAATCATTTATATATACATATATATATATACACACACACACTTATATGTGTCAGCCTTCCTAGCTCAGTCACAATTTTTATTTCTTTCCATTGGATTCTTCTAATTTGTCAATAACTGTCTAGTAATGATGCAGCTATAACTAAACACAATAGGCAGATGCTCAGCTCCACTGGCTTCAAAGTCCCTGAAACTTTCAGGTGTGGTCACATCAAGCATGAAGAGAGGAGGTTTATTACCATGTTCTCTGATGTGGTGCCTTTGTGTATGCATCCCAAACTGCATTGCTGAAACATTGCAAACTCCTGTCTAATTTACTCTCCGCTCTTAAACTTAGGTCTCTTTCAGCCTATCTATATCCACAGCTCCCTTGGTTCATCATGTGTTTTAGATATTTTTCCCCATATGTATTAGTTTATATCTTTTCCGAAGGAGGATTTCATTTTGTCACCCAGTGATCTACTTTCTGATTCTTTGCCTTCTTCAGTTTTTCTCTATTCACATTACCCTGAGGTGGTACCCTCCTGCCTGCAGACACAAGAAAGTTGAGGTTTATCCTCTTTTCCATGATGAAAAAGCTAGAAAACATCAACATTATTTCTCAGTGTGCAGCATGTTCTGCAAATTTCTGGAGAGCTATTGATTGTAAGCTGGTTTTCAGGCAGTTTTCAGCTTGTTATTGACAAAGCATTTTAAATTGTACTACTAAACTGAGGACCCAAGTCTAGAGTTACAAAATGATGGACACAGCCCCAAAAATAACACAGGGCAAAGCAACTTAGCACTGTGGTACCTTAGCAGCAAAGTACTCTCAGCACTTCCCAGTCTGGCTTCCAGGCCAGTGCCTCCTAAAAGCTAAAACTGCTCGAAGGCTGCTCTGATTCATCTCGCTGACCTCAGGAGGGTGGAAGCCAGACATGGTGGGGATAGGAAGAAAGCAAAGGTGACAGGCCTGCATTGGAGACCTGGAGAAGGGATAAAACAAAAGGCAGTGTGGCTGGTTTGCTGCAGTGCAGAACAGGAAGGTGGGTGTGTAGGGGGGCATGTAAGGAACATTTGAAGTTATCGCTGTGCCAAATATCTTGCATTGGACCTGCTCCACCTACTGCTCTCCCTCTTCCCATTCGTTTCACGCAGTACTAAAATCTATTTTAAAAACTTCTGTCTGACAAAGTCCACTTTCTCTTTATGCTTCCGTGACGTAGCTCCTGCTGCTTACTTATTCCTCAGCAGATGAGATCAGATGTACAGCATCAGAGCTCAAAGACAGCGCTGGATTTAGGCAGTCAAATGATGAGCAGGCTGTGGGAGCGTGTGGAAGCAGCTGGAGCAGCAGGCAAGAGCTAAAGCATATAAAGTTTGCCAGGATGCTCTTCATGAGGTGGCATACCCCAAATTGCAAAGCATGGTCACGGCTTCTCTCCAGTCTGAACCTACATTCCTGGTGTGTGTGGGCTATAAAATTGCAAAGGTTGTGGTGCTGCACCACAGATGACTGGCATACAGGACTCATGAGTAAATATTTTTAATAGAAGTTAGACATGTGGGACACTTTCTTTGTTTTTTAATAACATTGTAATTGCTTTTGTCGAGTTTTCCAGTATAATATCTGCTGTTATCAATCATGCATGCAGCAGGAAAACTACATTTGCAAATGGAATGGGAACTTGCCTGCCAAAAAATCATATCTTCTATCTGCCCTAGTATCTACGCCGAATATTAAGCAACACCCAGGTCCAGGTAGTAGAACTGATGTGCTGTCATCTCCCTGGTAAATCACAGCAATTGTCCCTTGGTGCAGTCTTGGTGTAGATACCTGTAGTGGAAAGCAAGATGAAGGGACCTTCTTTTTAACGAAGGGACCACACAGTGTACAGGAAGGTTGTAATCTTCCTGGGTGGGTGGGAAGCATTCTGAGGCAACGGTATGGAATGCGGGAGTAAGATGGAGGTTCCTAAATACAAGGAAGAGTCGGCAAATCACAGGGGAGCAAACTGGAAAGGTCAAGCAGATGAGATCAAACCAGAGCAGAACTCTGTGGAACCTTTATATTGCATAAGGGACCAGATAGCAAGTTGTAGCCAAACTGTGCTTGGAAGTTCAATGCTCCTTGGCTCTTGCTTTTATACCCATCACAGAGCTAGGCCTTTGGTCAATCTGTCTTGCAAGGAAATCCCTGTGTAGTAATGCACAGTATATTGCCCTTTATTGGACTGTATTTCCTGGTGAGCACACTTAAAATATCCACGAACAAAACTGAATTCACTAATTCATAGTAAAAGGATCCATATTTCCCTATAGTCTCATTCAGTTTCTGCTGCTGTCTTGATATTTGGTTTCTTCTACAATGAGAGTGACTGCTTTGACAATTTTAACTATATTCATGCTCAAGAACCTCTTTGTTGAATGTTTAGTTGAACAGCCTTTTTTAAATATCACAAGCAGCGATCTCCTCTTCCCATTGCCCGCCTCAAATTATAGTGTCCCCAGGATACAGTTGGCTTTGTTGGTTTTCTGGGCTGAAAGTGCACATTGCTGGGTTGTGTTGAGCTTCTCATCAACCAACACCCCCAAGTGCTTCTCCTCAGAGCTGCTCTCAATCCATTCTCCTCCCAGCCTGTATTTGTGCTTGGGATTGTCTCGATCCACATTCAATACCTTGCAGTTGGCATTGTTGAATTTCATGAGGTTTGCATGGGCCCATCTCTCAATCCTGTCCAGGTCCCACTGGATGGCATCCCTTTCCTCCAGTGTGTCAACTACACCACACAGCTTGGTGTCATCGGCAAACTTGCTGAGGGTGCACTCGATCCCACTGTCCATATTTCCAACAAAGATGTTAAACAGCTCCAGTCCCAATACAGACCCTTGAAGAACACCACTCATCACCAGTCTCCACTTGGACACCGAGCCATTGACCACAACTCTGAGTGCAACCATCCAGCCAGGTCCTTATCTACCAACTGTCCAACTGTCAAATCCATGTCCCTCCAATTTACAAGGATGTAATGCAGGACAGTGTCAAAGGCTTTGCACAAGTCCAGGTAGATGAAGTCAGTTGCTCTTCCTAAGGAAAGAACTGGTGATGTAAAAAATACGATAGCAGGGAAACTTTGATGGAAACATTTGGTGCAGATCTGGATTCAAGTTAAAAAAAAAAATTATGTTATTGGCATACTGGACCTGTCAGAGATCTGAATTCCAGCATGTCCTAAAACCTGCTGTCTCTGTCAGGCTTTGAGGACAGCTAGTACTCAAGCTAAGCATAGGCTGCATACAGATTGCCGCCCAACTTTGCAACCAGTGTTGGAGTCCTTGTAAGATGAACTTCACATCCTCTGACCCTGGTATGCTCCATTTGCCTAACAGCAGCACCAGATGGTGAACAGGAAGCTGCACTGAATGCCAGAAGCTCAGCAGGTGGCCAGGGATGCAAGGCCCTTCAAACACCAGCACCAGCTGGGGTCCCTTCCTTCCCCACACCAGAAATCATGTCAGTACTGGTCAAACAGATGCCCAGCAAGCAAGTAGTTTCAGTGACTACTTCCACATCTAGGAAGCCCTAGATGTGGGGGCATCTAGGGGATGCATAGCACAACAGGGCAGATGTAGCAATTGTGCTGATCAATCTAAGAGAAAAATTCCTTTATGACCCTAAATCTGAAGAGTGCTTTAACCTGGAGTGTGCAAGCAAGCCATGCCATGCTGGGAATCTAAGAGATCCATCAGTAACCTCAGGACTGCTAGCAATATAGGATCTAGGGAGTACATACATTTCTTCTGTGAAGACTTAGAGCGTGAGTATGAATGTCAGCAACTTTCTTGGCTGAATCTGGAAAATTCTGCCATGTGGATTCACAATGTGGCTTTATTGTGGATGGATGTGTGAGTTACCTGTGGTGGCAGGAATCTACCCTTTAAAGAAATAAATGCAATTCACCTATACAAACCGGCACTTCTGTATCTCAGCTGCTTCACTAGTTGCATCACCTTACAACTGTTAATTGCCATTCTGCACAAGGACACAGAGATATTTTGTGAAAATAAACTGCAAAACATCACTGGATAAACAACTTATAGCTCAATGTAACTTATATCTCTGCATTCCCAGATCTCAGTGTGCCGGACATCCTGCGACTGCAATACCATAGGCAAAAGACAATTGTTTAATTGATTCTTATTGGCAGAATCCCCATTAGCAGATTGAAATCCCTGCATAAATGGTAAAACAGATCTTTTGGCAAAGGACAGAGAGATTGATTCAGCAATTGGGAGCTAAGAAAGAGGGGAAGAAAATTCCTCTTGAGGGAAGAAAACTGGGAAATTAATCTGAAACTACATTAGAAAACTGTTCTCCACAGGTACTAGAACAAAAAATCAGTCAGATATCCCACCTGCCTCCTTCCTCTCCCTTTTCCCCTGTTAAGGACCAAGGGGCAGGTACACTCACAGCAATTAGACTTAAGCAAACAAAACAAATTGGAGGGGTCGTAAGTGTGTTACCCAAGTGTAAAGAACAGGCCTCTTGCGTCAGCATTTAGTGGGCCAGCATGCAAGAATGATGGATGGAGAGCCCGGGGGAAGGGAGATAAGGAAGTGTCCTCACTGTTGAAGCCCCCATTGAGTTTGATTGGAATATGTGAGCAGGAGACTTGCAAGGAATATGGAGCTGATAATCAAAAACATGAGAGGGAAACAGATGTTGCCTGCTTTGGAGACTCTCCTTGCACATTCAACACAATGGAAAGGGCTCAGATAATAAAACAGAGAGGATCCCAGCAAGAAATATAGCGTGCTGACACTTTTATGACCTGAGATGCTTACAAAATACAGAAATGGCGTTTTGTTTGCTTTCCATGCGCAGCTTGATATCACATGCTCAGCTCTCTCTGCTGCCACTCGGAGTCAAGAAGGACGATATATTTTCCTTTCCAGATAAACCTAGTGATTCTAGTCAGGTGCAGAAAGCAAATAAATTACATAAGAAGACTTTCTGTATCTATTAATCAAGAGGCTTGTCATTTTCCAGGCCTTGATCCACATGAAAGAAAGTGAGGAGGGGGAGGGGGACCTAGGAATAACGGAGGATGTGGAAGGGAGCAGAAAGAAGATTCTTGCTGGAGCTGCTTGAGAGGTTTCTTATAGCACGAAGGACCACAGCTTAGGCAAACTCACTGAAAAACAACTCCTTACCCTCTCCTTGTGGAGCTTTTCTCTGCAAGACAAGGGTATTCAGTCTAAAAGGAGGAATGCATAGAAATATTCCATTATGCTTTTGGGGCAGTTGTTCTCACATTTTCTTCTTCTTTTGAATGTTGAGAGGAAAACATCCTGCTGCTGAAAAAACGAGCCACATTCAACAGTTTGTCTTCAAGTATATCCCAACAGGCTATGTCACATACTTGGAGGATCCTTTCCATCAGGCTAGGTATTTGTGGAGTACAGCAAGGGAGTCATGAAGCAACAGGGTTAGCTACTTACACAGATAGAGAGAAGATAATTTTCAGTGCGGACTGCAATAATTCTAATATCAAGTAGAGAGATATGATGAACTCAGTAGTTTGCATGAGAAACTGGCTCTGTTTCACTCTCTGCAACTGACTTCACACGTAGCATTAAAATGAGACTCAGAATAATCTTATTAAGGCAGTCGTATCTACTTTCTTCCTTGGATTGCTGTGAATGTAAATCAAGGAATATTTATAGCATTTTCAAGATCTTCCAAGAAAACAAACTAGAAAAGCATAAAATTACTGTATGGAAGGACTGAATTATTGCTGCAGCCCAAACATGAATCAGAATAATATCCCACATGGAAAACTGTCAGGAAAGTTCTTGAACCAGGAACCTGGTTCATGGCCAAAGAGTAAATCTGGTTCTCTCTGAATCAACTGCCTGAGAAAATCTGTCTACACACTGCTAGATAGGCATGTAGCAACAATATGGACAAAGCACTTTTCTCTCTGAGGCTTCTTACTAAGGCTAACCTTGGCTTAGGAAAGCTGGTCTCTACTGTCTACTTGTCTGTGACAAGAGAATGGCTTTTCTCAAAGGCACCTTGAAGGACTGGAGCTTAGGTTCTTCTGCATTGCTTCCCGGAGCTGCCTATACGACCATGTGTCTCTCATCTCTGATTTCTGTACAGAAACAGGCAATGAAACAGTTAACGACCACAGCTAAAGTATTATTGCAATTGGAGCAATGGTTCTAGTTCTGGTGTCCACACCCATAAGAGGATGGTAGAAAGTGGAAGGGGTTCAGAAAACAATTTAATGACTAATGTGAGATCAGGAAAATCTGCTGTGTAGTGAGGAAGGAAGAAGACAAACCTAGCTTATCCAATAGACACTTGAGAAGGGATTTGAACCTTACCTACAAATACCTATGTGGGGAAGAGATATATGATAAGAAAGAGCTCTTTAGTAAGAAAAGACTAGGAGAGTTATACATTTGGCTTAGAAAGCATTTCTAATTAAACACTGAAATCACCTACTGAGAGACATGAGGGATTTTCCATTACAAAAATGCTTCAAATCAAAACTGAAAAGATTTGCAAAGGATATGTTATAACTCAACCACAGGCTACTAAAGTCACTGAAAAAAATTCTAACCCCTTTTGTTTTATGACTTTGATCTTAAATCCTCTAGAGGTCTACAGTTTTTTGCAACTCTTCCGATAACCTCTTAGTTTGTTGGCAGTCTCTGTGCTAGGTAATATTATCAACATATTCAAGATCAACCAAAGATGATTCTGTAATTTTTACTCCTATTTTAACATCTGTTGTCAGACAGTCAACAGGAACACTGAAAATACTGGCTAACAAATGTTTCTCTGGCATATCCCTGTTGAAAGCGAGTCCAGAAGACAGCCATCAAGCCTTTCATAATTAACGGCAATGCAGAAAATTTTCTGAACTGGATACCTTAAATCCTCAGGGGATTAATCTCTAGATTTACATTATGACTTGCTACTTTCATACATTTTGTGGGGTCCTGATAGTTATAACAGGATACCTCCTCATCTGGGTTTCTTGTAGAGTTATTTTGTTTGTTTACTTTTAATTAAGAAGTGGTGCACTTTCATTATATTTCCTGTTCTGGAGGAATCCAGTTACCTAGTTAATAAACCTTCCCTTTAACATTTTCTTCTGTCTTTGGAAGGCCTTTCTGAAGTACTTACTTTAATATAACATTATAGTATTTGCACCGTTGAAGTATATCCTTCCAATTCCTTTTTGGTCAGAGTTCATATAATTTTATCAAGAGAGGAACAGAGGAGCAGCAAATCACTGTGTCAACCTGGGTGTTAATATCCTTCACAAAGAGGAGACTACAGTGATGTTTGAGGACAGCCAGAAGCCAAGTGTCCCTCAGAGCCACTTCACTCCCCAAGCCAGTGCTGTTGGAAACTGGGCTCAGCAATGCCATTATGGCTTGCAGAGTACAACCAGGTCTGTGTTGCCCAGAGTCAGTCAAACTGGTCAACAGTGACCTGCCTTTCCCCCAACACACTGGACATGCTCTTGAGATCCCTGAGGCATGCAGCGTTTCCATTCTTCATTCAGGTAATTACTGGTAGGTGCCAAGCGTTGTTCAAGATGACAAGTAATATAGCCACTGTGGGACTCAGTAGGGCCTTCAGTCTACAGATACCCATTTTTTCCAGTAATCCCAGCTCCTTGCTCAACTCTCCTTCAATTTTCTGTGTAGTTATTCTATTATTCTAAGTGTTTTCAAATTAACTAACAAGTCTGGGATGGGAAGACACATGATTTGCAGCATAAAAAAAAAAGTGACTTCAGAAAAATGTGTGAAAAATTTAGAGATGAGATATGTGACAGAGTAGCATTACAACGTGAATATGTTAGTACAGTGAGCATCAGCTTTCAGGGCTGACTATGCAAACTGGGGATCCCTTCTGGTTTAGGCTGTGCTATGCCATCACTGTTGATTATCAGTGGTCTGCAATAGAAGATGGCATCAAGGGTGGTTACACAAGATCGCCTTTTGTTCCCATTTCATGTTCTGGTTGGCCACAAAGGGACCATCACACATCTGTAGTGCGTGATTGATGCTTTAGGAGATGCCCATTCAGCTGTGTATTTACAACGGGTGGAAATTCTGCTGCAAAATGAGGCGTACATGGAAAGTCTGTGAGAACCTATGGAGAGCTGTCAGGCAGCAGAGCTGTGAGTGCTGTGCCTTGCTGAGCCCACACAGGTACTCAAGTTCCAAAACCGATGCAACCACCTGACAGAAGCAAGTCATATCATGAAATATAAATTTCAATTCTCCACACTGCAGAGATATCCACCACAATGGACACAGCTGTTTATACCATGTTTTCTTTAATTTTGTTTGTTTTATACAGTTGGTACCCTATGCTGCCTAGGCATATCCTACCAAAAAAAAAAACAACAAAAAAACCAAAAACCCCAAACCACTAACTCTAGCAAAATTTTGCTCTGTATTTTATCTCCACTCTCACTCCTTCTTGCACTCCAACATTCATAAACACAGCACATTTATTCATTCTACATGTACTGTGTGGTCCCGACAAATGAGCCTAACTTGGTTTCCTGTCATCCTTTTCAGTTGTAGTTTTTACTTGAATGTAAAGACAAACAAATTATCCAAAACATTTTTCTCTACACCAGTCCTGATACTCACCCTTTCCATATGCTCAAAGGCTTGATTTAATGTCTTCAAGTACTCTAAAATCCACCATGCCTCTAAAGAAATCTCTTCAGTAGTTAACTAACTCCACAGCCATGCACATGCTTCACATCCAGTGTCAATTTGACCAGATTTAGCTTTCAAACACTGGGTCTCTTGTGACAGAGTTGTAACCTTTTATACAACATATACCTTAGGGTACACACCCTATGGATTTTAAAAATCTAAATGGTAATTTTGGCTCAACTCTTAAACTAATCCCTTAGAAGCTTTAGCACATCCACTATTTATACGGAGGTCGATGCCTAACTAAAAAAGACCTCGGCTAACAGAAATTTTTATAGAAGACTCGTTTTTCTAGAGGGAATCTTCATAAATTTCAAATGTGATCAGGCTAGTGCACCTCTGGCTGTCAGAAGTGCCTGTTCCAAAGAGGAATAGCTGTCAACATTGCTACTAATTCTGAAATTACCTTGGCTAATATGTGTGGATGCAGCACTAAGGAATCTTGAACTTACTTTTTTTTTTTTAATTTTTTTGGTAGCTAATACATGTGATTCTTTTTCAGTGTAATTGCAAGGGAGCGTAACTAGCGTGTTGCAGCAGTAGAGTCATCAGTTCACCTTAGCCATAAACCAATGAAGTTCAGAAGAGCACCAGATTCCTACACAAAGGATGTGACTTATGTATTCAACAGACAGAATTCATACACTTCCACCCTCCAGATCAATATTTTTCTCCTCTCAAGGAAATTAATCATGTCTGTACCCATATACTCAGCTGGACAACTATCTGGGCTGGGGGCAACCGTCTCTGAGACTTAATTCTGATCATGGAGTACAATCTGACCATGTTTCCAAAGTGCTTAATTCCTGTTTGTTTCTAGGTTATAAAACACAAGTTCTGTCCGGTGTTCAGGATGCCTTTCACAAAAATACTACAACCTTTTAGAATGACATTGCATCTTGATAGAAAGATTTCAGCTGATGTACTGTCCACCTCAGAACTGTAGAAAGCTAGGTTTCGAAAGGAAACTCAAGGACTCCCATCACATTTCATAGGAAACTCAGTGACATGGTCCTCTTTACAGCAAGAAAACATCATTCTGGTTAGTTTATACAAGTGGAAGTGTCATGTAATCCTTAAAAATATATTCAAGGGGAAAAGATTTCCAGAAAAAGAAAGATCAAAGCAAAAGGAAATCCATTGACTGGAAACTGAAGGAAGAGAATTTCAGAGTATAAATATATATACATTCTTGCCCATGAAAACAACCATTGAAGACATTTACCCAAACAACTCTTCATCAGCTAAGACTTCCAGATAAAAAATGGAACGTATTTCTAAAAGCTAATTTAGAGATAAAGCAAAAGATACCTTTCTATTAATGGAACAATCAAGTGCAATTGGTTGGCCTATCTTATGGAAAAGCCTAGACTACAAGTATCATAGTGGTTTTTCTGGGCTTTAAGGTCTCTGAAAATATCATTAATGCTTCGTATTTACAGGGGTTCAGTCTTTGTTTCACCTCTTCTCTTTTTAATAGGCTGCTTTTCATCTTTTAGCCACATGCAGCTTCTTTATGTCTAGAAGTGTCTCTTTTTTTGTGTGTTGAGCAGCCTCCTTCCTTTTACATACAGGGCATCATCAATGGAAAATTTTGTTCTTTTTTAAAAATACTGATCCAGACAGAGAGCAAAATATGGTTCTATTTAGCCCACTGAGATGACAACATTTTCTTCTCACATAACTTTCTTATAAGCGATGTTTCAACATCCTCCTTTGACAGAAGACAGAAAACAAGCTTTCAGAGAACCTTCCTCTCATCAGCTGGGAGATGCCCACTGAAAACTGGGTGGAAAAACTCACTGGCTTCCTTGAGTTACAAAAGAACTAGTGGATGTGGGAGTGCTGAGTGACCGAGGGAGTGTGTTATATGTTCAGAAAACATACAACATGACTGTGAATATGGGCATGGGTGTGGTGTCTTTCTTAATGTACCAATGGGTTAGATGTTCCAAGAAATAAAGGTCACTATTTGGGAGATAGAACTTGCAGTACCAGTGAAATCAAAGTGTGGGCACAGTAAATGACAATCAAAAAGCACTTCTTCCCAGCAAGACCTATAATTTTTAGATTAATGTGGACTCTTGAGCTTTCTGGGGAAGCTCAGAAGAGGCCCTATGTCCCAATAGTTCAGGATCTTATTCCTGGCATTGTGCTGCCTTACATCTATTGTCAAAGTTCAAGACAATGTGAAACACGACTAAAATGTGGCCACTCATATTTGACAGCATTTGACATGTTTGGCTTTACATCCCAGCTGCAAGGTAGTAATGGGTGGTTCTCCATAGGTTAAGGAGCTTTCACAAAAATAAAAACCATTCTTCTTTCTCCCCATCCACCTTCTCCCTAGTAATTTCTCCACCTAAAGATTCAAACAGTAAGCATGTGAGAGGAACAGATTTTCTGACTGGGTGAGAAATGTGACATCCAAGTTTTGTTCTGTTTCTGTCAAAGTCTGCAGCTTATCTGAGCAGTTTGCAATTACCCCAACTAACACCTCTGGGAAGCCAAAGCTAAGGTTGCATATGTTGTCTGTAATTTAGGAACTTGATAAAAATACAGATAATGTTGCTTAAATAAAATAAATCTGAATTGTAAGAAATGGCAGGTAAGATTACAGATAAAAAAATGCTGTAAAGTAAGAAATACAGAACTAGCAGGGAATGCAGACTTCTCTGGAGTACGCCTTTTGAATATTGTGTATCTACACAGGAGATCACAGCACCTGTTAAATTTAATACATATTAAATCTTGTCATATCTTATATATCTGGGCAAATGTAGCATACCTTCATATTTTGCTGGCAACTTACAACTCCCAGGCTTCAGTTTGTATTACAGAAAGTATGTAGTCAATTCCCAATGAAAAGCTGATTTAAAGGACACCACTGGGGACTGTAAAGAGATTAAATTGTTTTAATATTTTCAGTCCATGGAAGGGGGAATTTAAATGGGAAGCTGGAAATCTTTGTTTCTTATGTGAAACATAAAGGTCAAGATTTTGCCACAGATACAATAGTTGGAAGATAGTTTCTGGTTGTGCAGATGTCCATATGTCCAGGGCGAGTGCTTAAGACACCCTTAAATCATGTATCATGCACATTGATGGCTCATCTCATCAATGTACAAAGGGATTGCAAATCTCTGTGGGTTTTTTTCATTATTATAAGTGGAAGATGTGCAATGAGATGAAAACAGACTAAGGCGGTTGAGAACTTGAACTTTCTGGGGTTTTTGATTTTTTTGTTATCTCGGTAAATTAAAGTAGGTTAAACCTACGTATTTAAAACTCTAGTCTTTCACCATTAGCTTTAATTCTTCAGATATAGTATTTTTAAATTTTAGTTTAATTTAAGATTGTTGGAGTGCTGGTTTTTCTGCAGAAGAAATGCCACACCTTTCTAGAATAAAATTAATCTTTTCTAAAGGGCAGCGCAAGACCTAATTTAAATACCAGGGTGGTGCATGAAGTCTGTGTTGGCTGCTGTGGTCATATTCTGCCCTTGAAGTCACACTGTTCTAGCAGCATTACACCACATTGACCATCACTGCCAGCTTGTGCATCATAAAAAATTCATGCAAACGTTGCTTGTAGCTTAACCCCACACAATGCTCTAGCCATATATAGCAGATTATATTATCCATGCTACTTATGAGTTATCATAGTTGTTGTAAGAGAGAGAAAGAGGAAGGGAGCAAGAAAAGATGGAGAGCTTCCTGTCCACTTTGCTCACTCCCAAGATAAACCAAATCACATTTTATATTATTTTATGCTTTATTTTTTAGCATACTGTGTACTCTCTCAAAGCACCATTTCCTCTACTTCTGATAGGAACTGATGATGCCAAGAATAAAAAACACACTCACAGCTTACTGCTTCCACAGGGAGAGAGCACCTGTGACCCAAGCTGCTTAACTACAGTTGACAAAGACTTCTCAATCTTTGGATTGATGGCATTATCATGGAGGAAAATTGGATATACACAGTTCCAAATCACCTCCTCAGTGTTGATCACTATTTGGGTAAATTCCCCCACACTCTCTGAGAATTCAACATATCCTGTGTACGAGAAAGGAAGCTACAAAAATTTTAAAATATGTCATAGCTGGCTAGGGTGGGCCTCTTCAGGCTCATAAAAATCAGCAAGTAAAATTCTTACAGCATCCATAAGTTTTTTGTCAGGCTAGGTAATAAACTTTTACCAAACTACTCATAGGCACCAGTCATTGATGAGATCATCAGAGAAAAAAAAATGTAATATAGAGCTACAAAAGATATTGTTGTAAATAATCAACATATTTGCTCAGAAAAATATCATTTGGTTTTAATAAAAAGTATTCATAAATTCATACTGAATTTAGCAAGTTTACAGTGATTTTTTTGAGAGGACAGGAAATAATAATGTTTAAATTTCTTGATAAGCATTTTTATTTTTCCCCAAAATAGTTTGGTTTGAAATTTGCCTACAGGTAGTATTCTTAAGAATAAAAAACAATTAACAACACTGAAATTATTTCTCTGCTTTGATATTGAAGAAAAAAGGCATCTTGAAATAATTTTTTTGCTGTTGTTGGGAGAAAATAATCAATTTATATTAGCAAAAAATTTATTTCAGTATTATCAACTCAGAATTCAAGCTGAAAAATCATCTGTTGATAAAGTGCTAATATGACACATTCAACAACCAGCACAACCATAACCAACCATAAGAAAGGTTGATATTGAACACACGTGGACTTGGCTGAATTTGGTTGTTTCTTTCCCTGGCCCCTAGCCCTCTGTTTCTGCAACTGAGAGGTAGCAGGTAACTACACAGGAAGTTGTCTGTCAGACATTGCAGATCCATCAGGCAGGAAGGAGAGAAGATGACCAACCAAAAGGGACTGCCCTTTTTACTGATTTTACTCTCTAGGCCCCTTGAAGAACCCGAAAACCTAGATTCTGTGGAGAAAATACATGGAATTGGCAGATCCAGAATTTTCCAGCTCATGTTGCTTTTGAGTTGTGACAAGCCAAAAACCAAGTTTAAAAATTTTTTTTTTAAATCTGTTTAAAATAATGGTTTGGTTTCTATATTAATCCAAAAATGTCTCATCCAATTTGTCTCAAATTTTCCAGAGGACTTCTGCTCTGACATGAGATCATATACATGAAATGTAAGACAGACTCTGGTTTGTAGTTTTGGCAAAGCTGAGAAGACAAATTGGATTGTATTTTTAAAAAGAAAATTGGGGTCTTGTCTTTGAATTATCACCTGTTTAGGCAAGTCCTGCCACTCATGACACTTTCATCATTAGAAATTATTAAAAGATCAGTAAATATGTTACTGGGAACTACTTTGCACTGGTGAAGAGATCATAAAGCACGTAGAAGGAGGATGAAACATAAGGAAAATACGGCTGTTTGGGGAGACCACAGAGAATAAAAAGGGAGGAGTTACAAAAACTTGTGAAGATGCTGTGTGCAAGGAAGAGTTGACAGGGAGCTCAGGGGACTGTGTGGTGTAGTAGGATTTTAAGGACTACAGGAGAATGTACGGTACAGAAGAGAAAGAACAAAGAGATGTTGGGAGACTGGGGAGGTGAAGAACTTCCTGAGGAAAGAGAAAGAAATAAAAAGTAATTTTCTCAGAGAGGATGGAATAACTAGAGTCAACTCAGTCCAGAGAGAAGGGAAAGCCAGTTTATGCTATTGCTGGAATTATATATATATATATATATATAAACAAGCGGATGGGCTAATCACTTGAGTGGGATTGGGATGATCAATTCCCAGAAGTTGTATTGCAGGAGAGCTCCAGTACACCACCACCCACCTTGCTGCCAGCTCCTTCTGCACTGCAAGGAAACTATCAGTGCTTCCCTAGAATACACTCAGGCAAGCACTGTTAACGGGTAAAGTCAACACAAAAATTTAATTAGCAACACTTCAAAATAAAATACATAATGATAAACTATAGCACCCAGTAATAATCTGCAACAAAACAATTCTCAGCTAGAAACCCCTCCAGCCCCTCCTGTCTTAAACTCCTTTGAATGCCTTGGGATGATGGTTTTTATTATTTTTTGTCATTATTTCATTTTTCCTTTGCAAGGAAGAAAATCTCTGTTACTCTTGGAAAGACATGGGCGGGAACCTGAGGTGTCATGCAGCTCACTGCCAGAACACATACGAAGACAGCCCACTTGGCAGGAGGAAAAAAACTGGCCCTGCCTGTCAGCCGCATGTGTTTCCTGGTCTTTATTCTTCATAGCGTTACCACATATCACAAAGTACCTTACAAAGCATTAACAGGAATTGCAGGCTTCCCACCCAAACAAAAACACAGAAAAAAAAGCTGCAATTAAGTATTTGCAACAAACTATGAACCCTGAAGATGGGTTGTTGCTCCTGAGTTAACACAATTCACTAATATTTATGACTTTTGTGCTGTTTTTTAGGGGAGAGGGGGAGCAGGGAGGAGGTTTGGTTTATTTTTTCCCTAATTGTTCTGTCTTTTGAGGGGAGAGCCAGGAGAACATGAAATAGAAGTTTTCTACCCAACTCCTGGCAAACCTGTGGCAGATGCCAGGTGACTGGGACCAGAGAAAAGCGCTCCACCAAGATGCAACAGGCGCAGTCCCCATCCTTTAAAATATGCAAAGGGGCCACTGGCACGATCTGTGCAATTGATCTATGTATGGGATGATGTTTCATCCCAGTGCACCGAAGGAACTCTCTCTTAGCCCTCGTTTCCTCCAAGGGCTCGTGTCCAGGGAAAGACTATGTTGGCTGTAATGAAGCAGAACACAGGATGGTAATAAACCTCCCAAGCCACCAAAGCAGGCAGTCACAACATGTAATCCTTTTAAAATATTTACCAGCCCTGTCTTAAAGTTTGTTCAGCTTCCAGTTTCCATTATTCCGACTGATGCTTTTCCTCGCTTTCCCAATTCACAGCACACGTTTGCTCAGAGCCATTTGTTCTCATGCCAGGATGGTCACTCAGCTTATATTGCTCTTCTGTACCCTGGCCACTTGGCCTTGGATTATGCATAGAGAACATGAGTATCTTCTTCCTGGTCTTCTCACAGCTAAGTTATAAAAGACGAATTGTCTTGGTCTCCACACATAAGACAGGCTTCCTGTTCACAGCCACTCCAGCAGACATCCTCTGCAATTTTTACTTCCAGTTTTGCCTTCGCAGTGTTTTCCCACTGAACTGTTTTATCACAATATTAAAAGTCAACCTCTGCTACAAGTGCCTCAATACAGTATAGAATTACATTTGTTTTCTCCACAGTCCTGTCACACTGGCAACTCATAGCCAACCTGCAATCAAGTACAAAATCCCAGTTCTCACCTGGTTCTGAGCAAACTTTCCATCCCCTTTCTATGTACCAATATTCACAGCCATCTGCTTTTTCCTGTGACCTTTTCTGTACTGATGATGTCCCCAGTTCTGTGCCATCAGCAAAAGCTATTGTTGCTTTCTCATGTTTTTTACATTACTAAAACCATTATATGAGATCTGTCCCACACCCATATGCACCTCCCATACTGCCCCTTTCCTGAGAAAGTTTGTCCTGGGAATCACCAAATTTTGGGTACATCATGGAAGGATGTTGTCCACGCAGAGAACCCAGCTCCCAAGAGAAAACAAGAACTTGAATTACAGAGCCTGTAATGCAATACACAAGCTCATTTTAATAATGAAATCTGGTTCAAAAAGTCAACAGAAAACATAATTCAGGGATGTCGAAATGTTGTGTTTTTAGGTGAAAATGTAAAAAAATATATTACCTTTCTGGGTAAAGCCTTTCAGAACTTCCATTCTGCAGGAAGGTGGATGCTCCAAGCATTTGATATGCTAATGTCAAGGCTACTTTTAGAAAAATATGTTACTTAAATATTTATTTCCATTCATTACTAAAATTCAAAATGAAGGTCACTTTTGAATCAGCCGCATGAGACTCAGAGAGATTCAATTGTAAGACAAATAATAATATATTCATACACTGAATGATACAGGTGACAGTTTGTTCATAAGCAAAAACAATGGGAAAAAGCAGACTGGATTGTAAGGTTGCTAATCAAGCAAAACACTCCCTATCAATAACATAGATTTTGTAACAAGGAGTAGTGTGTCTTGGAATTACGACTCTGCTCTCTGTCATACTAGTTGAACTTTTAACTTGCTGGAGCAAATTGAGAAAAGAGCAAATGTCTGTACCTGCAGCACCCCACTTTCTTGCTCTAGTATGTAAAACTCATTGAATTGTTCTCGCACCCGCTTGTGTTCTCAGCGAGGGGTTCTCCACTATTGTCAATCTGGTGATCTCACACTAGGTGGGAATAACCCATTATTTAAACTTGAATTTAAAATAATACAACAAAAACAATCACACTTGAAACCATAGATATGGGAGAAAAATTCTGTAAATATGTTTTCTGACTTTAAAAAATTTCAGGGTCTTTAAACGAACCTTTCCAAACTGGCTTTTCCAGAATAATCATGCTACGCAAAACACATCAAATCAGCTTCTGCAAAATAAAAGTAAAATGTCTTTCAAATGTTTTGCTTTTTCTTTAGGAGACTATGTCAAAATGAAAATGCTGTATAAATTATAGATGTGATCTATGATGCAGAACAATATTTATAACATGCCTTTAAAGTTACGTAATGCTGAGAACAGAAATACAATTAAAGCAGAGAGGAGAGGAAGTTCTGCACTCTGCAGAGCGTGCTGTCTCATCTTTTAAACAATGCAACATGATGTAAACCAATAAATGTTTCTGCAGAGATGACTGTTTTCTTGTATGATGTATTGATACGGGAGGGGTTGATCTCAAAGATGCATTTTTTCAAAATCAATTTTTCAAATTCATTTGGGGAAAACAATGACATTTTCATTTTCTCAGTAAGAAAAGTATGTGCTGTCTTCCCTATATGTTCTCAGAAGAGTGCAGGCAAGAAAGGGCATTTGGAAGTTATTTTCTAGTTTGTACTAAATTATTTCATGTGTTTCAAAAATAAAAAGCCATGTTTCTATGCACGAGTATATTTTAGAGAGAGACAGATAGCTTCTCAGAAATGGGAACCCAAGATGACAGTGGCATCAGAGACTTTCTCAGGATGTCAGCTGCACTAGAGAGATCTCCTGTTTTCCACTGACAGAGTAGGGGTAATTAATTTTATTAGTTCGCTTTCACAAGATATATTATTTCTATTTATTTGCTTAAATATTTATCTCTCAATAGTCCCCATCTCCACATTCTGCTCTGTGCAACCATTTGTGACTGTTAAGTACTCAAAATGTGCCAAGCATTCATCTGTCTAAAATGCCCTTAGGATATCAGACATCAGAATCATTAGTCCTTTTCAAAACATACCAAATATAACTTCACTGTCGTGTCCCAAAAGTTCCTTATCATAAAGCTGCCCATAGGATATCTTTGCCTTCTAGTGCTCCAAACAGAGGGAAGATTGATCAGAAAAGCTGACATCACACAGCCACATAACCAGTACTGCACAGCAGTACCAGCAGCATTAATGACATTTCTATTGAGAAATGTTAGCTTGCGTCTATGATGAGTTGTTTTTTGGGGGTAACTCATGCCACTATGCCTTTCCAGTATGGTGTCCTAGATAACTTCCTAATCTCTGCCACAATGGTGCACCAGGAAAGGACTGATGGTGAGAAATGCTGTGTGGGACAAAAGTCTGACAACTAAGGAGAACAGAGGTACCAAGTAAACCATGTAAATGAGTACCTTTACACTGCAAATCTTAATTTCTGGGGACATGTTGATTTTTTACTGAAAGAATCCAAATTCCCTGGGAAAATGCCCAAATTAAATAAAGTGCAATACTTTTCAACCAGCTCTAGCATACAAACAAAACGAGAGGGTGAAAAAAAAAATACATCCAACTACAGTAATTTGGAAGCAGTTAATGCTTATTATTATCTCATTTGCTTGATTTTCTTTTGGGGGCTTGATCTGTTTGGGGAATATGAATTTTGCCTTTCCCTGTATTAGAAGAGCAGGGTGTACATGAAGGGAAACACAGATCAAAGCCTGAGGACACATAAAGGAAAGATGGCACAGAAATGGAGAGGAGGAAAGGAACAGAGTAAAGAATGTGGAGGAAAAATTGAGAAAGCTGATAGTTATTAATGTCAAAATAATATCCAGCAGCTACACTTTGAAGGTCACAGCCTGAAGACATCACTAAAGGTGATGGAGAAAGCACTGGGGAATCACAGTTGAATTTGGCTGTCTTTCCTCCTGCTCCTTTTATCTTCCAAGACATGATAGCAGCAGGTGAGGGTGTTGTATCAGGCTTGGAGTCCTTATCTAGACCATTCCCACACACCGGTTTTACATGGCAAAATACAACAGAAATTTTATTCCGGTAAGTCTCCATGTGTATAATGCACAAATGCACTTTCCAGAGAAAAGGTTTCATAGATCACCCTCTTCCGTATCAGATAAGGAGGATCCTGAACTGATTTGCAAGATGGCATAGAAGGACAATTAAGATCTTGTATATTCAGGCCTATTTAACAGGAGGGAGATTATTGTTGATTACAAATTCAGTGGTGAGAGATCAGCTCCTCACATATTTTAACATTTGTTCCTTCTGTTAAGGCACTTAGATCTGGCAATCCGATCTCAAACCCGACCACGTGCACTCAGTTGAAGCTGTTCACCATGCTCAGGCATCACCAAGGGCTACACTTGTATTATCACGACATTACCAAAAGTAGACAGACCAGGACTCTTACAATAATAACTCCATAAATGTGAAAATTTCTAAAAGATAAACTAGACAGCAGAATGCTAAATTAAGCATTTTAGCACATCAGACAAGCCTTACATGAGATCCTCCTTGAAATGAACATAAATCCGTCAAAATGGACAATTCATTGCAGCAGGTTAATTGTGATGAAAATGTTCTTGCAGTAGTTATTTGTTATTATACCTTGATTTCGAACAGGGTGCTATGAATTCGGACCTATTCCTTTCTCTCTCCAGGAAGGACTATGCCACACTTAGGACTGGGATCAGGCTAGTTTCTTAAGGGTATAATTAGTTATTTAAGGAGCAACTACAGAAGACAAAGGTGTTCTTCTGACTGAAGCAGACTTCAGGGACCCAAGGATCAGCAAAATGAGGACTGAGACACGTAGATATCCAGTTGTACCCTCTTACTAGGCAGAGGGATGCTGCTCTTCCAGGGGTCTGGATACAAGCCAGTGCCAACAAACCACAGGTACAGAAAGACAAGTCACATTTTACAGATTTGAGCTTACCCCACCATGCTGCAAGAGGTTTTGAGTAACCATGGAGAAGCAGATGCATCCGGTGACTTGGAATGGGAAGTCAGGGCTACTGCTGTCTTAGCCCTGCCTCATTAAGTTTGCACCAGGAAAAAAAAGGGTATGCATAATTTTTTTAACATTTCCTTTTTAAAAGCCTAAAACTGAGAAAAGAAAAGAAAAACAAGCACACACACACTTTTGAACAACTGACAAAAGCTGAAATACCAGCTCCAAAGTACTCACAAATGGCATTCTAAAATTTTGGGTTTAGGTTTTACGAAGAATATGTGAACAACTTAAAGAAAATAAGTTTATTTTGAGGAATCTTCCATTTTCAGTAAAAATGCTCCTTTTTTGTTTTTAAAAAAAGTAAAGTTTGGATGAAAATTCTTTAGCTAGCTCTACTTACAGTCAGATACATGGCATAGATCTAAGACCAGTCACATGGGTTCACTTTTCTAGGACTCTAATAAAATATTAGCTCTTCTTTGACTTCACAAATATGAAAGGAGGCCAACTTTGTATGTTAAACTTTTATTTTCCTCCTTTTGCTCCCAGGACAAGTGAAGAGTTCTGAAAAATGAGCTGAACTAGAGGCATGCACTCTCAAAAAACAGACACAGCACATGCATGCTGTGGTTCCAGAACTGCAGGCCATTATATCTGGTAATACCTCTCAGAAAACGTCAAAACAGGAGTCAGGAATAATTTTTATTGAACAGTCAATTTTCTGCATTGCTCTGTTCCTGCTAAAAAAAAAAGATGTGGATATTTGGATAAAACCTGCTTTGGTCTTCATTTTGTTGTTTTAAGAAGCATGTGTCCAGGTGTTCAGTTCTCACTGGGACTGACAGATTTCTTCAAAGCAACCAACAGTCACTTGATTATCTGGGACTAGAGTCCTGACTCTCAGGCAAAGATCAAAAAACTAAGAGGTTATTTTCTTGCAAGTACCCTGAGAAGCGTTAAAACTTGGAAGCAGAGGGAGAGCACACAGGTCAACTAGTTCTGCCACCCTCCCAAATTTATATTTGTTAGAGTCGCAAAAGGGACAGGTCAAACAGATTGGGGGCCATTTGTGCCAGGTCCAGATGCAGAGGAAAAAACAGGCTCATGCTACAAATGCCACTGACATTCCTGAAATCAAATTAACAGGTTTGCCTGTGTCCAGAGAAGGGGGTGGGATTTTTTTTTTTTCCCCTAAAAATGATCTAGGTTGCCTGAGTTCAGTAAGCTACTTGAACATAGCATTACAGCAGTTATCAGAGTAGTCCCTTTTGTCTTAATGGACTACTGACATTCTACATGCCACACACTTCAGAATGATCCAAATTGGAGTCAAGAACACCACATTTCTGTGTTCCCATTTGATCTCTGCTCCAGAGCAGTGTTCCTGCTCAGTGAGGTCACTTCTCCATAACTGGGTTGTCTCTAACTAACACATACAAAATGTTAAATAAAACATCGTAACATGCATTTCACAGGCTGTGAAAAGAGACTGGCAGTAGACATGGTTCTACACATGGTACATCAGGTGCGATCGCCTGCTCTACAGGAAGAACATTTGTGGAAATCAGAGGTAGACAGTAAACATGTTCAAAATGTAACTTCACTACAAAACTCATACAAAACTCGACTCAAGTCTTGCACATCAGGGGAGAATGAAACAAGAATAGGTTCTTATTTCTTTCCTAGAGCAGCCCTTTCTAGCACTGTACTTAATATTTTCCTTTAGGTTATTTTCAAACTCATTCAGACTCATTTCAAACTCATTTAGAGCTGGTTCCCAGGTGACCCCCCTCTCCCAGCCATGAGGGCTGGAGTTCTCTGTCTACAGGGCAGGTGCAGCACCACCAGATGTAGCATGAGTTTCTCCAGATATTCACAGAGCACACCCATGGAAAAAGGATGTTGTTCACACAACACGCAATTACATTGCGGAACTCATTGCTCCAGGAAACATGGCACAGCTCAAAACCTAACAGCAATAAAAAAGGACCGGATATTCATGTGGTTCTCAAAAACATCCACAGTTGTCACAGGCAACAATAGCAAATATTTGTACTTGAGGGCTTATGCCACTTCCAGACTCCTGGAGATCTGAATGACACTGGACAACAAGGTCAAATTAGCCTCTTTTCTCACCCACTGTACCACAGGATCCTCAAGTTTTCCTCTGAAGACTTTGTTCTGGATCAGAGGGGATATGGGCACTGGGATGGATGGGCAACAGTCCAACAAGGCCATCAGTTCCCACTTATCTATGCCACAGAAGAAGGAAGAAGGGAGTTCAGATGCCCGATGTTTTTCCTTCTTCACCCATTTCCACTGAGATTTGATAACAGCTGTCATGTCTTTTAGTACCTTTCATCCACAAAGCTCAAAGCACTCTCTGTAGAGGCTACGTTCCGTTATCACCAGCCTAGAAAGGGACGTCAAAAGAACCGAAGTGACTTTCGCCAAGTGTCCCACAGCAACTGCTCATAAGAATCAAGAAGAAAACCCCAATATGCTTCTAGACCTTCATAACTTTGCAGCCATGCTGGTATTTTCTAGTTGAGCTGCATGTGTCACGACTCTTCCCACTGTAGGCTGGCATCCAGCCTGCTGCTTTCTTCTAATCAGACTCTGGCTTCTCACATTGGGATTGTGGTGGGCTCTGCTTTGAAATGAGATGCCTGAAAATGGTTGACACCTGTAGTCCTCTGGCTCTTGGGAAAATTTGTTAACCTTGAAGAAAAGTCTTGGAGAGGAGGGACTTTCAAGTTTTACAAGACGGTGACGTTCTCTTTGGTTCCTTTAAAAGGCATTAGCAAAGGTCAGATTAACAAGTCAACACTGAAACTAGATATGACCAAGACTCCCAAAATTGATGCAGAAAAGAAAAGAGGTGGGTGGAGACTGGGTGTAGGGGAGAAAGGCCCACAACACAACATTGGCTCTGATCCTTTCCCCCTTGTTGGGCCTGGGGCACACTTGATAAGGTGAAGGGAAATTGTAAAATTAGACCTGGCAACCTACACAGAGAGGCCCAGTGCAAGGCCCTTGGCCTGAGGCAAGCTGAGAAAGTTGAGGAATTGTGGGGGAAAGGGGATTTGGCAGGCTAACTTCCTGTGGCTGCATCCAGGGCTAATTAGTTTTCAGTGTTCTGTGTGTGTTTGAATGGAAACGAGCCAGCACTGAGAGGCACGGGGTGAGGAAATCAAAAACACATGCACCAAGAAGGAAGAAGGGGGGGGGGGGGG